>SNQJ01S0000017.1:906572-957841 GCA_010110895.2 Picea sitchensis
TTTAATATCTTCGGATATGCTGTTTAGGTGTAGAAAGAATTTCTGTAATTCATCTTTTCCATGGGGCCAGAGAACATTTGTATCATCAACATACCTTTTCCACCTTGAGGGTTTTAAGGGAAAGGAGTCTAGGGCCTTCTTTTCAAAATTCTCCATGAACTAGTTGGCAACAATGGGGGACAGTGGGGAGCCCATTGCTATGCCACTGGTTTGTTCATAGAACTCTCCTTGGTAACTGAAGAAGGTGGAGCGTAGACAGACTTCGGCTAGTTTAGCTGTATCCAGATCGGTGAGTTCATTAACAATTTCGATGGCTTCTTCTAATAGGATTTTAGTGAAAAGAGAAACTACATCAAAACTTATAAGGGTGTCTTGGGGCCCTACCTTTTCATTTTTGATGATATTGATAAATTCATTGGAATCTTTGATGAAAGAGTCGGTGTGGCCTACTAGGGGCTTGAGGATCTTAGCTAGGTGTTTCACCAGTTCATAGGTTGGTGAACCTATGGTATTCACTATGGGTCTAAGAGGGATGTCTTCTTTGTGAATTTTCGACAAACCATATATCCTAGGGATGATCTCGTTGTTGGGGGTTAGGCATTTTTTGGTTCTCTCATCTAGGTTAGAGCTGTTGATGGCTATCTTGACTTGTCTTATAATTTTCTTGATGGGGTTGGAGTCTAGTTTCCTATAGCTTCCACTCTTGGTTAGGTGTTCTATCATTTTCTTGTTGTAGTCATCCATGTTCATAAGAACGATAGCGCCTCCTTTATCCGCTTTGAGAATAGCCAATTTATCATTGTTTCTTAGGTTCTTTAGAGTTGTACGTTCTTCATTATTTAAATTGCTTCGTTTTGGAGGTTTGGCTTTGCGTAGGATCACTGCGCAGTCTTGTATGATTGATTCTTTGTCTTCATCAATCAGGTTTTGTATGTTTTCCTCTATGCAGCAGATGATGTCTTCCGTGGGGATGAAGTTTGGTGAGACTGCGAAGTTTAATCCATGTCCTAAAACGACCATTTTTGTTTTGTTCAGCACGCGCGCGGATAGGTTAACTACATTCTTTTCTTTGGTGTCCGGGCTGTTTCTGTTTCTCAGTAGTCGTTTTAGCTTGGATGCATGTCTGTTGTTTGCCTTTGCGTATGCTTTCTCAGCCTTCATCGTTGCCAGGGCATCCACTATCCTCCACAGTCCGGGTGCCGTGATCTGTGCTAGTTTTAGGTGGAGTTTCAATGCATTTTTGGATGTGCGTTCAAGAATGCATCTGTTCTTTTTAATTTCACCTCGAACAATGGAAAATCCTAGTCTGGGGAAGGCCGCGTTGTTCCACCTGTTATTGGTTCTATGTTGAATCTGTGCGAATTTCGGTAGCACGTTTTCATCTCGGCATTTTTTGAGAAATTCCAGGTCTGCCATTCTTCTCTTAATTTTAACCCTAAGCTTTTCTAAAACTTGAATTTCGTCCAGAGTCTCCCTACCGTACAGGGAAATGATCTGATGAGTGAGATTGTTGTGGTTGGGATTTTCAGTTTTGACCAGAAAAGCCACAGTGTAGTCATTAGATTGTCGACATTTCTGAAACGTTGACAATCTCATGATGATATTTTTCATGAATGACAAACATGCATACTCTGCCTCTGTCTAAGAACATGCCAACAATTCGATGCCTTCACGTGTTTTTAGATTCTCATTTGATGGTTTTGTAGTTAAATGGTTTATAATGGATACATGATTCAATCTTGTTGCATTGTTTCCTTAGGGTACATGTTTTGGAACAACCTTTTGAATTCATTACTTATGAACATGTTCCTAGGCATTCTAATATAGTAGTTGATGCCTAAGCTAATTATATTTTATATTGACATTTGTCTCATTAATCAAATAAGAACACATTTCACACTTGTAAATATTTTACATTTGTAAGAAAGAAAAAATAACGCACAAAAATAGTTATATATGTGTGTGTGTGTGTGTGTGTGTGTGTGTGTGTGTGTGTGTGTGTGTGTGTGTGTGTCCAAAATGTGGTCCATAATACAAAATATTGGAGTACTAAATCTATATCAATATAAACTGGTTCTCTTGACACATATTAGTTTAGGCATGAGGCCAATGAACCCTGTAATAACCATGTACAACATTCACTAGATGCCATAAGATAAGGACCCATGTCTGAGGTACTCCTACTATGTGACAATGCATCCCTACAGGAAAGTCATCTATAATAGCCATGGGGATGCAACGTGTCAGGGCCTCCAAGTTCCTGCCCATGCTCCATAGATTCCTTGTTGCATCCTCCCTGGGTCCAATCTCCTTTTTTCCCTGACAACTATGTCATGGAACACATGCTAGTCTCATTGATGCTCTGCCTACACTTTTAAAGAAGAACAAATTAATACTATGGATCTCAACAAAAATTTAAAATGATTTATTTGTACATATAATATACAAAAAATCAAATAATATAAAATAAAAGTTACCTATATCTTCAAGCTCATTACTAGGAGGGATGATGACATTAGGATCATGGGTATAATTGATCCCAACATAGGGATAGTCCTTAATGAATGACACTTGACATTCCCACCAAGAGAAGAAGTCATGATCAAATGGGTTATACATTTTCCTTACTCCCAGACGGGCCAACAAATCGGTCCATTGGACCATGGCAGGCCATGGTCATAAGTTTCCTCGACTATGAGTCCTAGGGCTCATCATATGCACCCTCTTGAAGAAAAATGTGCAAAGGATGACACAAAATCCAAAGTTTTTGTTCTTTCTCAACTTACAGTCTATAAGATGAGATTTCATGCAAGTCAACATGCTTGTACTCTAGTTAACCCCATGTTGCATTTGGGCCCTGGAAGCAAAGTGCAAAGAGTTGGATCCAACAATGTGGACCATGGTGTATAATATGAATTAGAGACTCATATTGGTGATTTGTTTGATAGTAACCTAGGAACCACTTTTCTCTGTGCCATTATCGCATAATGCATTGATATAATCATTGAAAGTTTGACCACCTCCCCCACGGGATTGGAAGTTGGGTACTTCCTCTTAGTGGGACAAGCACGTGATGAAGTATATATCTTCGACAACGATCATCGGTGATTTTCCCCTAAGCATGAATGATTATGTGTCTGGGAGCCAATAGTCAATCAAGATATTTAACAGTCTCTTTTGGGCTCTCATACCAACAATTTGAAAAATAATTTACATCCCACATTATTGGAGAACTTCTTTGGTATCGTCATCGTCAAATACTACCCGATCAAAATATTCGTGTTCACAATCTCTCCACTGGACAAACATCTTGCCAAAAAATTCAAAGGAAGTGAGAGTTAGTCCTTCATTTTTCAAAGTAAAATCTGGGCATCCATGAATTTATTTGATAATAGGTGTATATATATGTTCCTGGTATTTTTACCTAGAATGGAAATCTGTGCCTCACAGTGAGGCAACCTACAGACGCATAGATACATATGCAAAAAAGGAAGAATAACCCTCAAATTTTAATGAAAAATTGACATTAAAATGATGAAATTAAAGAGAATGGGATTAGTACATACATGGTCTAGATGATCAAGATTTTCTTTGCTCCAAGATCCAAGAATCTTCAAGGAAGTTTCAAGGGTTTTTCCCAATTTGGGTAATTTTTGGTGAAATGGTAAAAATGAATTGGTAAATTGGTAAATTAGCCTTATTTTATATAAATTTTTGAAACCAACTTCCTATAGTTTTTTATTTTTTCCAAAAAAATAAAATAATGGAAATCCCTTTGTAGTTTTGTGGTCATCATTGCAGATCTTAAAGCTATACATTGGATATTTTTGGTTCCTTGTCATTGATCGGCTGAGTCTTTCTCAAGGCTCTAGGTAGGTGATGATTTTGTAACTATCATTTTGTAACCATACTTTTTGTATTATCATTCGCCATTGTCTCTTTACCCTAGGTTCAACCATGTTAACAAGAGACATAACCTATTCATCTACTTAAGAACATTGTTTTGTTAATGGTATATCCTACCTTCCATGGGCACTCTATTCTAGAATCCTTTTGTATTCTGGAGCTCATGCTGCAAATGTTCCATTAGGATTTAGAGTCTTGTTTATCCCAACCATGAAATTACGTTTGAAATTCATTCTTCTTAGTCAATATTCTTATGGCTATTTGTAACATACCCAGCCTTAGACCTCTGGGTTATGCCACAAAACAAATCTTGCAAAACTATATATATTGTAACATAACCGACCACCCATGATTTTTCATGCCACTTAAAACATTAATTTCATTTGTATATATATAAAACTTTAAGCAGACAAATATATTTAGAAAATACATAGATTCATGTAGAAATAACAGTAAAAATATACATGCAACATACATGGGAAAAACCCATAAACATAAACACGTATAAATACATAGCAAGAAAATTAACATTCAATTGATACTTATATTTGATACAAGACCACCAAATCTGTGCATACCTTCCACAATCCTCTCAGACTTAGACCATGTTGATCATAACTCTCAGCAGTGGGTCACTCCTAAGCTGGGGATAAACTCCACCTGGGTAAAAGGATTCCTAGCTAGGATGATGTATCTCAAACAACAGGAACAAATCTATCGGGTACCTACTCAAACTAGAAGCTCAAATTCTCTCATTCCCCACATGCATGTCCCACCCAAGGAAGTGTGCCCCTTCTCTTCTCAATAGTCCTTCAGCTTCCCCACTTACCTTCCAGAGCTTCAACAACAGGTCAGATGCGAAGTCTCTGAGAACTGTAGTTGTAGTTGGGCTACCTCAGGAAATCAATTCCCACCAAGTCTCTCTCCTATAGAGAGTTTCTCACGGTCTTGACAACCCTCCTATTCATTCGACAAGCCTAACAAATTGCCTCATCAAACCCACGGCCCTGACAACCCACTTCTTAGTTCTAGTGCTTAAGTCAACCAAGAACAGGTATAGGGAATGTTGACAAAAATTTTCAGGGGAAAGTGCAGGTGATGGCAGTAGCAACAACCTTCGACTTTGCTATAGGTGCTTCTCACAACATAAATGTATAGGTGTTTTTCTCCTCTTAGGATGGGCACGAGATACTGCTAATAACAAGAAATGTACATGTATATCTCAAGGAGTGTGTGTAGGATGGAGAGGTCCAAATGATGGAGAGCATGGAATGATTGGAGTGAATGGATGGGTGAGACTGAAATGGACTAATTCACCTACATTTATTTGCATGCGCCCTTGATGACACATGGCCCTCTAGGAGCTCATTTCTCTTCACTTGTATTTCATTTCTCTTTCTCATAAGAACTTAGGATATCATAAGTTATATCCATAGCTTAGTGTTTTAGGAATAATATTTTAATATTTCCTTGGAGATAAGCCCTCTAGCCTAGACCCTTTCCTAGGATCTTATCCCTCCCTTCCCCTTCCTAGTAGAGTTTAGTCCCCCATAGTACACACATCGATGTATTTTATTAATGATATGAGTGTTTACATATACAAAAATAGGCTCATTTGCCTTTAGCATCTAGGCTCTCTGTCCTAATAATCACATAATCCTTTTGTCCTATAATAATGTGGCTCACCATCCTATAAAACACATTCACATTCACAACTGTGGCTCAGTATTGGGTTTTTACATTTCCCTCCCCTTATTTATTCACTATCCTCAGTGCAATACACACACACACACATTTAACACCAAAATTTCAAAAACCTTCAAAATGATGTGGGTATTCTTCCCACATATCATCCTTGTTCTCCCAAGTTTCATCCTTAGGACTCTACCAAGTCCATTGGACCTTTACTAGATCTATGGATCGATTCCGAAGCTTCTTGATCTTCTAGTCTAGTATGCACACTAAATGCACCCTTTTGCTAAGTGCATAAACTACCTTGTTCTCTTTCCCTTTGATATGCTTTATATCAAAGTCATATCCACTGAGAAATTCTAACCACATGATTTTCCTAACATTAAGAGTTGGCTGCCCAAATAAATATTTTAGAGCAAGATGTTCTGTCCTCAGCTCGAAACTTTTCCCCATGAGATAGTTCCTCCACATATTCTAGGCATGCACTATGGATTCCAACTTCAAATCATGAGTAGCATAGTGCCTTTCATGCTCCTTCAACTTCCTTGATTCATAACATACAACATACCCATTTTGACTGAGGACTCCATCAAGTCCTTCTTTACATGCATCACTGTATACAATGAAGTCTTCATTTGGATCAACAATCCTTAGTATTTGAGCACTAGTTAATAAATGATTCAAGTGTTGGAAACTCTTTTCGCACTCCAATGCCAACTCAAACTTCAATCACTTCTTTTGCAAGGAAGTGATCGGGTGTGAAATCTTTGAGAACCCCTTAATAAATATTTTATAGTAAATTGCAAGGCCCATGAATGATTTTATTTATGTTACATTCTTTGGTGTTGACCATCCTCTAATGGCTTGAATATTTTCAGGATCCACGGCTATCCCATCCTCAGATATGATATGCCCCAAATAGTGATATTGCTTCTAATAAAATGAGATCTTGCTCAATATGGCATACAACTAGTGCTCCCTTAATACCTGTAGTACCATCCTCAAGTGTTGTTCATGCTTTTCCTCTAACTTAGAATATATAAGAATGTCATCCAAAAATACAATGACAAACTTATCTAAGTATTCTTTGAAAATACCATTCATTAAACATATGAAGATAGTTGGTGCATTTGATAACTCAAATGGAACCACTATGAATTCATAATGGCCATACCTTGTTCAGAAAGAAGTCTTGCTGATGTCTTGTTCCTTAATTCATACATGATGATAACCTGTTCTGAGATCAATATTGGAAAATATTTTTTCATTCTTCAGCTGATCAAAGAGGTCATCAATCCTTGGCAAATGATACTTATTCTTTACAGTTACCTTGTTCAACTTCCTGAAGTCAGTGAAAAGTATCAATGTTCAATTCTTATTCTTCACAAATAATACTGGGGCACCCAAAGGTGACACACTTGGGCATATATACACCTTCTTCAAAACCTCTTCAAGTTGCATTTGCAACTCCTTCAATTCTGGTGTACTCATCCTATAAGGGATCTTGGATATTGGAGTTTCTTCAGGCATCAGATTGATGGATAAATCAATATCTCTTTTAGGGGGTAATCTTGGTATTTCTTTAAATACATACTCAAAATATATTAGGACTACATAATATTCAATATATGACACATTATCTTTAGGTGTCTCTTCCATATGAGATGCAAATATTTGACACCCTTTCCTGTAACTTTTCTTCAGCTACAATGCTAAGATTTCTCTGACATTTATTGGAATTCCATCTATTGTCCTTAGGTTCCCTTCCACATCCCAACAAGTAAATGCTTTACTATAACAGTCTAAGATAGAATTGTGTTGGTCCCATCAATCCATACCAATTAGACAGTCATAGGAACCTAAGGACAAGATGTTCAAATCTTCCCTAGTGCTTAGTCCATTCATGTCCACTAGAGATGACTTAACCATCTCATTAACTTTTCTTTTGGCTCTGGTAGCTAGCTGCACCAACGAAGATTTTCCATGGTTTCTTCTTGTCAAATGATATATTTCCACCATCTTAGGATCTATATAACTATGAATAGCTCCTGAATCAATTAAAATAGCAATGGTTTGGTTGTTGATCTTAACTTCCACTTCAATCATATGTGACTAAAACTCTGCTTTCTTCTTTTCCAGGGATGCATAGATCATAGGTACACTTCTGCGCATGGCCTCCACTATTTCCACTTTTTGTACAATGTGAATAGTCCTCACCTTTTCACCCCTTTGGGGACAATATTTATACATATGATTTCCCTGACAACCACAACATTGAATAGGTGGTTTCCTTGGCCTTTACCCCCATGTCTCAATTGTTATGGGTTCTTTAGAAGTTGGCTATCCTTGAGGATTATTTATGAAGAATGGTGGATTAGTCCCCTTCTTCCTTAGTTCCATCTTGTATTTCTTCTTGTCTTCCCAGCCTTTTTGGAAATAAGGCCTTCCTTTATGTTGATCATAAAGGCAATTAGTTTACCTTATGGTCTCCTCCAATGTTTTGGGATCATCATGTTGTATCTTGTCAGTGATGAATGATGGAAACCCACTCAAATACCTCTGAATCTCAACTGTCTCATCCTTGATGAAATAAGCATACTTTAGCAGTTCTAAAAACCTTCTTTCACATTCATCAATGGTCATACTCCCAAGCTTGAGTTAAAAGATCTCCTTCATTTTCTTGTCATAGTATCTCTTAGTCAAGTATTTCTTTTGAAAATGCTTGTTGAATTCCTTGCAAGTAACATTTTTCTCTTTCATGTGTTGCACCTACACAAATTGGTCCCACCACATGTATGCCTTTCCCTTGATTTGATAGATGGAAATTGTTCCTTTTGCATGTGAAGAGTAATTGTAACATACCCAACCTTAGACCTGTTGGGCCATGCGACATAGAAACTCTTGCGTAAATTCATTGTTATAGAAATATTTGACTCATTGTATGAAATATTACATAAAGGGCCTTTTTCTATTTCCCTATGTAGACTTATCATCCCTGTTTGATAAATCTAGAGATAAAAATATAAGTTTTTCCACATGTACACACCTTGCCTATTATATAGCATGTGTATATGTATGATGATCCACTACAACCTGTGTACATCCGGATTTGTGCCAAAAAATGAAATTTAAATGTCGGGTTTCCATGTCATCACATGAGATCTCTGATCCTTGGCCTTCCATATACTGGAAACATTTCGAATCAAACCTTCAGTTCCATTTTGAAGGCTATAAGTGGGTCAATTCCAAGCTATGGAAAAGGGAGAAAGAATTAAATTTTGAGAGAAAAGTTACTCTGGAGAAATTATTACTTGATATTGAGTCTGCATCCCTTTGTACTTTAAGTTTGAACATAGTGTTCAACCCCCAAGATCTTCCCTTATTGATGGAGAACCTTATTGTCTCCCTTCTTTGAGCTTGCCTTTGGTGGATGATTGAAGTGGTGGAGCTCCAGATGGAAGGAAATTGGTTTCCCGATTATGAACCATGTCGACACGAAAGTCTATAATGTTTTCACTTCTGCTAATTATTTATTAATAGAAATACTCCTTCTTGTCCAAATTGATATCTTGCAAATATATGAGTTATTATCCATGGGCATATTTGTTTTGTATATTAATGGATTATGCTATCTAAGGTTCTAACCTTTTATATTATCACTATATGCTTTCTTTGCTTGTTTGTAGAGAGCTTGTTGCGGGTATAAATATTTGGGTCAAAGTGCTCAATGGTGGACATCATCAAACATATGGACAAGGTAGGTCCCTTTCTTATCTCGCTTACACATTGGTTTATATAACATGTTTTTGGGACATAGTTGATTTCTACAGTGATATCCTTCTATTGTGGTTTACCCTAGCCATAGAGAGATTTTCCTCATAGCAGAATTGGTGACCATATTGGGGAATGAAGCTTCTTTTTTAGGGTTTGAAGTACTTTTATCCTTAGATTTCTCTCGTTTCTATTGTGTTTCTTGTCGTATCATTTATTGACAACCCCTGTTCACTCTAGGTATGCATTTTTATCCTTTCTCCCTTGTTTGGCCTTGTTTTAAATCATATACACACCTTTTTCCTTAACAATGGCATATACATGTGGGATGTCTCACTGCAAGCTACGTATATACGCTCTATTTTCCTAAACAGTTGTGTACATCAGTTTACCTTGACTTTTTTCTTGGCATGGTGTTTTTTGGGTGGGATTTGATGTTTGTTGAGCCTTGTTAGGTGTCTATAGTGCCTGTTAAGTGTCTCTGGGATGACATGAAACCCTCTTTTGGTTGAATTTATGGGTAGAGTCTTTCTCATCATCTTTTCCTTTTTAATTTTCCTTGAACATTGGGCTGGTTGTTTTGCTTCTTAGTATCCTGCTTGAGTTGTCTATTTTTATACACAATAAGGCTATATACCAAGTTACTTTTCAGTTTTGATATATTGAAAATATAAAAAAAAAATAGGCATTTTTCATTGCTTGACATTGTTGTATTTTGAATCTTTATCATTAGCCTAGTGCATATAGTGAAATATTGCATTTTATTTCTGAATTGCAGAGTTGAACTTCAAAATTGCATTGGTTTTTAGAAGCATATCATTCATTGAAAGTTAAAGTTATGAATTTGCATTATTTTCATATTTAATTTTCTTGCAGAGTCATAACATAATGAGTTCCACTACCATACCTTTTTGGGTAATCACGACCCTAAAATCAATGCTATAATTTAAAATTTATTAGTAACGATTTTATTTTCTAGGGTGCACAAACTAGCCTAGGATTTAGTGCCTTGAAATAAGATTTTGTGAGTATACTTCTCCAAGGCAATTAAATCAACATATGTGTCTAAGTCAAGGAGTGGAGAAATCCGTTGTATAATTGGTAAGATCAGGAGGATCCACTCACACTGGATTTAATCACAAGGTCAAATGAAGTCAGTTGAAGGGATATCCCCCGGATACCTTCCTAGTATCAGAGATATTTCTAGGGATCTATTCATATTTTGGGATCTTGTCAGTGCCCTTACCTTCGTGACAGGTGATTCTTTCAAGGTTTTGGGCTTTGCTACCCTGCCCATATGATTGACCTGACTTATGACTGTTCTCCTGTGCATTGAGTATACAGTGGTTTATTAGTTGCTTGTCTTAGGTGTCTCATAGGTTACTTGCAGGGTTTATTTTGCAGGTACCCTGGGTTAAATAAGGGTCGGAAAACACACAACCTTTATGGAGTATTACCTCTCCTGGTGGATTTGACTGATTGGTTTTTAATCCTACTAGAGCCCTTATAACTAATTTTTTTACCTCCGATATTTAGTAGGGAGTCTCAGGCCCCTCTTGGGAGAGACATACCTTCTTTAGGGAGGGAGGCCGCTCAACCACTTTACCCCATTTGCATGCATTTTGGCCATTTGAATTTGTGTGTGTTCTTTGACTACTATTTGGCCTTAGGATATATTTTATATTTAGATTCTTAAGTCATCATGGAGTTGAACCAGTGTCCCCATTGGTCTCATTGCTTGTTATAGTTACCACTAGATTTCGAGTCTTTGCCTTATAAAATGCGTAGAGTTATTATATGTTGTACACATACCTCCATTATTCAGACTTGTGATTCTACAAGGATGAGTACTGAATCTAATATTCAAAACACTGGGAGCCCTTGGACTCCCACACCCACTATAGTTAATGGAACCCCTTCAACTCCTACAACCATAATGGTTGTAGAGGCGGAGGCACTTATCATTACCATACCTCATCATATTGTGAATGTTCAATCTCTTTCCTCGAACCATTTTGGGTCTCTTGGTCACTCTCTGGGATATAATGTTCAATCCATCCTTATGGCTTCTAGTCCATTTTCCTATAGTATGCCAAACTTTACTTCACAGTTTTTGAACTATATCCCAACTATTGACCTTAATGCTAGAATTGGGCTTGGGGGCAGTACACCTCCCTACACTCCTTTTTCATTTGGTGGATCTCAAATCCCTCAAATGAATCCTAATATGGGAGGATTTCCTGCTTTTAACCCCGGGTCCAACCCTCATGCTTTTGGGTGGAGAAACCAACTTGGCGGACAAGCTTCTACTCAAGCTCCATCCTATACCCCTACCTCCTCAGTCTTGATTCTTACCAATACTTTTGGCATGACAAATCCACCTCTATCCTCTATATTTCCACCCAGGGGAGGTCAGTTTCATTCTTTGGGAAACCCCCAACCTAGATCCAATCTAGCTGGGAGCAACTTTTATAACCCTCAACAGAACATTCCTACTGGAATTATTCCCAACCAACCTTTTATGGGTCATCCCAGAGGAGAGTATTATAATCTCGGACAGGTCTATGGTGCTTACCAGAAACCTGGATGGGCTATAGTTCTACACGCATAGTCTTTCCTAGGAGCTTGGGGTTAGATGTCTCAACCCCATCTCCCTTTTGTAGCCATGCTTAATCTTCTAGACTTGTCTAAGTTAATGAATGACCCTATGATTCATGATCCTACATGCCCCCCCATCCCTACCAAGCTTCCTTCAGACATTCCAATGTTTGAGGGTAAGAATGGAGATGATCCTGGTGATCACGTCACTACCTTTCCCTTTGGTTCTCATCGGATTCCCTTAATGACGATTCTATTCGTTTGAGATTATCTCAATGCACTCTCATTGTAGTTTCTACAAAATGATATATTGAGTTACCTAGGGGGGCATATGGGACCTTTAATCAGTTGGTAATGGTATTCCTTAACCACTTACAGTTTCCCATCCGTTACGATGCTAGATTAGAACTTCTGTTGACTTTATTCCCGGACATCGTCACTCATATCTCAGATCATATCCAGGAGTGGCGTATACAGAAGAGGTTGGTTAAGACTCCTATACCCCTGAACTTTCTTTTAGAATGGTTCCTTAAGTATTTTCACACTCCTATCTTGAAGGGCATTGATACTTCTAGGGTTACCACTGAGGAAGAGGCAATCTTTAGAGCCCAATAGTTAGATTTTATACATGCTTAGTCTGGGATGTTATACAACCTTCTTCCAGATGCACTGTGATCAACTTACTATCCTAGACAAAATCCCGGACCTCATGTCGATGGCATTATAGGTTCCACCAATGTAAGATCCATAGAATATGTGACAATCCATTTGAAATATTTGTCTCTAAGATAGTCTGCAGGAGGGATAGCTTCGTCTGTGTCTTCCAACCCCACTTAGTCAGTGAATGTACATTCCATGCAATCGTCGGAAAATCCAAATGGTAACCATCAACTAGGAGGGAATAAGAATAAAGGACATAATAATCGTAAGGGTGGGAAAAATGGTAATAAACCCAAGGAAAATGATAATAATGATAAGAGGAATAGTAATACTAGAGAGGGAAAACGAGAAAGACGTAAGGTGAAGTTTCCCTGTACGATTTGCACAGATGATCACCTTACCCATTTATGCCCCAAAATTATGGAAGCTGCGAGGCTATTATCTCTACCACCTGCCATGCTGAAGAATCCATTTCCACATAACCAACACTTGGCCTTGAGCTCTTCGAACATCAGAAATGTAACTGGTGGGAGTCAAAACCCTTCGTTGTAAGATGGTGATTGTTTATGTATCAATATGGTCGATGTGAAAGTTAATGTAGCCACTCAATCTTGAGATTATAGCTCCAAACAAGATAATATTGGTCTAGAATCTCCTCCTCCTCCTCCAGAGATGACTTTATAGATTGAGAAATGAAATCCATTGCCTCATATTTCGAAAGAAGTACTCAAGTGCTCTACCCATAATCAAAATGCTAGAGCCTCCCAAAACTACTATATTATTGAGGACTTGGGTCAAACCCCTTGTGCGATGTTGGATTTGCAGGTACTCCAGACGTGTCCTTCACAAAGGAATGCCTTACTCTCTACTCTAGGAGCTCTGGAACCCAGTGGCTCAAAAGTCATCAAGTTTGATGTCACAGATGTTAAGCCTCACTTTCCTTACCATGTGTCTTTCCAAATCCACATGGAGTACTCAAATTATACCATCAAGCGTCCAGTCATTGATGAAGGTGTTGTTGTGTATGTGATGTCCCTGGTCTGTTGGAAAGCTCTCAGTTCTCTTAATATTTCCAAGTCATTGAACATGTGGACTGCTTTTGAGGGTCATTCCTTCCACCCTCATGGTATTCTTCCTTCTTTTCCAGTCCAGTTAGGTGGGAAGATGGTAGAGGTGGAGGTAGAGGTAGTTGATGTGCCTCTTGATTATAACTTGTTACTAGGTTGCAATTGGACTTATGCTATGATATTCATCATGCCATTTGTCTTCTATACTCTTTGCTTTCCTCATGAAGGGAACATCGTCATGATCGATCAATTATCCTTTGCATTTTCTAGTCCTAATGCATCTCTTGGACCACCGATCCATGTGATCGACAATTATTAGCCAACAACTGAGAATATCGGTGTCAGAATGTATTCTTCCCTCATGGATACTTTCGACTTCATGACACCGATTCACCACATTTATGCCATGTCCAATAGGCCCATTTCGATAGGGAGGCCCATTCCTTTCTACACTTCCTATTTTAGTGATCCTTGGACCCTACCTTCCTCAACTTCGTCTTGTGAGGGTCAACCACATACTGGCATTATATCACCAACCTTTGTTAGTCATGTTGGAGATTGGTCGACAACTTATGATAGTCATGTTGAAGACTAGTAACCAGCCACTACAAGTCATGTTGGGGGCACAAATATAGTCATTTCTAGTCACACTGCACATACATCACCAACCTCTGCTAGTCATGTTGGGGATTCATCACCAACCTATGCTAGTCATGTTGGGAATTCATCACCAACCTCTGCAAGTCATGTTGGATATTTTCTACTAGCCTCTGCAAGTCATGCTAGGAGCATGTCACTAGCCACTGCAATTCATGCTGGGGGCATTCATATGATTGAGAAGCCTAGACATGTAAGATGTAATCCCAATTTTTTTTGTATGCTTTGCAAAGGATATCACTGTACTTGTTTGTTCCCTGCTACTGTTGTGGTACAATAAGTGTGGTCCTTTCCTGGGGGTCTTTCAGGTTCTGAGTCATCTTTGGCTTCCCAACCTTCTTCGATTGATATAACATTCATGTCGATGCAATATTCTGCTGACACCCCTTTTCCTTTAGGGGTTGATGCATCCATTGACCTTGTTGTCTCACATCCCATTCAGCCAATGGTCATGTCGATGCAATATTCGATAGAAAACAATCATGTTTTGGGGGGTGATGCACCTCTTGACATTGATTTCATGCATACTATTCAACCAATGGTTGAAGAATTGGTCACGTCGATGCAATCATCGGTTGACCCCACTCTTCTCTTGGAGAGTGAAAATTCTAAGGAACTGGCATTGTCGATGCAATCTTCGGTCAATCCCTCTCTTCTTTTGGAGGCTGATGCGTTCTTTGACCATGTCCTTAGCATTTCTAGTTCTGTACCTTCTTCACTAGGGAGGATTCCACTCTCTTCAAGTATGCTTCCTCCAAGTCCTAGGGTGGTTTCCCTTGATTGGAATGATCTTGTAGGGCCTTGAATTCCTTCTTCTACACCCTTCCAGATAAGGGGTAGTTTTCGATATATTTTATATAAGGTAACCTCTGCAAGTAGTTTTAACTCCTCGACTTGGAAATCTTTGGGTTTTTCCAAGCTTGCGGCAGCTCTTCATAAGTTTCTTACCTTTCACAGAAGTCCTGCACGAGAGTCTTGGCCTCCCCCATTATATGCTCCTTAGAAAAACATCGATCAGTCTTTGTTAAACTCTTTTCTGACTCGTTTTCAAAAAGAGAAAATATTTTCAAGTGATTTGTCCCTTTCACACTCATTAAATTGGTTTGGAAAGGTTGTGAGTATTATTTAAGCTCTTTTCTGACTCATTTTCAAAAGGAAAATAGATTTCTGAGTGATTTGTCCCTTTCACACTCATTAAATTGGACTTGAAAGGTCATTAGTCTTAGTTAATCTCTTTTCTGAATCGTTTTCAAAAAGTGAAAATATTGTTGAGTGAACTTGTCTCTTCACACTCGTAAATTGGATTTGAAAGGACATCTATTTGGCACAAGTTTATCCCTTTTTCACACCAAGTAAACTAAAAGTCATAAAAAAAGACATTTTTTTTGTGTTAATTTGTGATTGCATCTCATGCCCTTGCTTGCAATATTGATCCTTCAGCCGGTTCTCGCTTTTCATTATAAATCATTTCCCTCAATAGTTTTGCATCCTCAACCAATTAGAGCCTTTTTTATATACTTCACAATTTGACACCTTATGCCTAGTAGGGAACATTCTCTCGAGTGTCCATTTTCTGCATGCATCCCCTTGCATTGAGCATAGGTATGTTCCACTGTTGGACACTCGTTTCCTCCTCTGTATCATAACATTCATTTTTCTATGAAAAAAAAAAAAAAGACGGGTGGGAAGGGAGTATTAGCTTATGTTGGCAGGAGTCGTGTCACCTTTGAACATAGAACAGATTTATTGAGTCCATTTGTCACCATAATTTTGGGTTTAGTATGGCCTTAGGAAGTTGATCTCATTACAGAGTCTTCTCTACTGACTGGTTACTCTTCCAGTCCTTATGGAGAACTTGATTGATGCCTCCTGCATCTCGTTGTTTCATCATTGAGTCTATGCTACCAAAGTCTTCCATATGTCTCATGATATTGTTCAAAGGAAGTCTATCAACTTGTGTTGGCCACTCCTCATAACTTTTGAAATTTCATGTCGGCAATACCCTCATTTTGTTTCATAATCACATGATACTATAGTTATATCATGCACCCTAGCCCTACTTTCATCATTGGTAGGAAACCTTGAACCTATCAATCGACATTTCATCATTGGTCATTGACTGGGTGGTTTCCCTTGCGTTCGACGACAATACATCTATTCACATATTGTGGTTTCCCTTGTGTATTGGATGCCATTAGCCTTATTGGTGGTGTTCTCAGCTTTGTTAGTAGTTTTCATCATTGGTTGTTATTCAAAGGGTCTTTTTCATGTACCGATTGCACTTGGCACACACGAAAGACACATAAGGTTATAGGTTTGTGAACATGTTCTTCTTCTGATCCACCAAATCATGAAGATCCTACTTTGTACCTCATGCTCATTGATGTGAGATGCCTTAATTCTCTCCTTTCAATGAGTCTTCTTCCATTGACTTCAGCTCATTTATTCTAGAAATGGGACCTAGAGTCTTATGAGTGCCTTGAGGATTGCATTCATTAGTGGTAGTCTCTCTTGCCATCGACAGTTGGGAAAACATCAATGTATCTTGATCAATTGGTTCCTCAGGTGTTTGACATCGGCTCCTTTATTCGCACTTGTAAGAATGTACGTGGTTCCTTAATACCTACTTTCATTATTGGTAGGATGTCTCGTGTTTGTTAATGATATACCTCAATGGATGATAATCAAACAATGTCTCATTGTGTTCAAACTGAACTCCTTTATTCACATGATGTAGACTTTCACCCTTGTCATATTGTGTAGAAGACTTGAAGACATCACTATGTGGCCGCAACTTTCCTATGTTGTTTCTTCCTTTTCATTGGAACAATACCTGTATGACTTAAGTGATCATGGGAGATCAAATTGTAGTCCATGGTATACATATATCTTCAGATTGGTTTTGAGACTGTTTCTGCTAGGCCTTGTTCGTGACTGTGAAAACTTTTGGCATGTAACTACATTTTTATTTTCCTATTTATGGCCACAAACAATTGTTTGGTATATTTTTCACATGGATATGTAGTGTAATTTTATTGGCATCCATGTATGCAAAGTCAGTACAAAATGTAATGAGCAATGAGTTCATCTAGTTGGTCCCCTACCAGTCCACTTATGGGTTGTTTATAATGTATTTCATCCATCGCAGATACTCCTCCGATATGACACATTAGGGGGCATATTCTATAGCAAGATTTTCCTCACCTTATGCAATTTTGCACAGAGGGCCTTTTTCCATTTCCCTATGCAGACTTATCATCCCTGTTTGATAAATCCAGAGATAAAAATACAAGTTTTTCCACATGTACGCACCTTGCCTACTATACAACATGCGTATACACATGATGCTCCACTACAACCCACATACATCAGGATTTGTGTCAAAAAATGAAAATTAAATGTCGGGTTTCCATGTCATGATAGGCGATATCTGATCCTTGGCCTTCCATATACTGGAAATGTTCCAATTCGACCCTTCAGTTCCATTTTGAAGGCTATAAGTGGGCCAATTCCGAGATATGGAAAAGGAAGAAATAATTCAACTTTGAGAGCAAAGTTACTCTGGAGAAATAATTACTTCATATTGAGTCTGCATCCCTTTGTCCTTTAATTTTGAACACAATGTTTATCCCCCAAGCTCTTCCCTTATTGATGGACAACCTCACTATCTCCCTTCTATGAGCTTTCCTTTGGTGGAGGATTGAAGTGGTGGAGGCCTAGATGGAAGGAACTTGGTTTCTCAGTTCCGAACCATGGAGACACAGAAGTATATAATGATTTCACATCTGCGGATCATTTATTAATAGAAATATTCCTTCCATCCAAATGATATCTTGTGAATATATGAGTGATTATCCATGGGCATATGTTTTTTGTATATTAATGGATTATGCTATCTAATGTGCTAACCTTTTATATTATCACTATATGCTTCCTCTGCTTGTTTGTTGAGAACTTCTTGCAGGTATAAATATTTGGGTCAAAGTGCTCAACGGTGGACATCATCAAACATTTGGATGAGGTAGGTCCCTTTATTATCTCACTTACACATTGGTTTATATAGCATGTTTTTGGGATAGAGTTGATTTTTGCAGTCATATCCGTCTGTTGTGGTTTTCCCTAGCCATATAGATATTTTCCTCGTAAAATTCATATATATAAAACTTAAAGAAGACAAATACATTCTCCAAATACACAGATTCATGTGGAAATAACAGTAAACATATACATACAACATACACATGCAATACCCATAAATACAAATAAATGTGTAAATACTCATCATAAAAATGAACACACAATTGATACTTACCTTTTATATAATACCACCAACTACGTGCATACCTTCCATGATCCTCTGAGCCTTAGACCACACTTCTCAAAAATATCAGCAGTGGGTCACCCCTGAACTACGATTAAACTCTACCTGGGTAGAGGGATTCCTAGATACGCTGAGACAACATAGACAAGAGGAAGGATTTCGTCCAAGGATCCAACTCAAACTACGAGCATATCATCTCTCATTCCCCACATTCTTGTCTAACCCCAAGAGGTGTGCCCCTTCTCTACTCAACAAATCTTCAACTTCCCCACTTCCCTTCCAAGGATTCAACAACATGTCAGATAGGAAGTCTCATAGTACTGTAGTTGTAGTTGGGCTCCATCAGGAAATCACTTTCCCAATAATTCTCTAATCTAGAGAGAGTTTCTCACAGACCTGACAACCCGCCTCTTTAATCCACAGGCCTGGAAACACATCTCTTCAATCCCAAGGGCCTGACAACCCATTTCCCCAGTTCAATGGTGAATTCAACCAATTACAGGTAATGGATAATGAAAACATCAACATTTAGTTAAGCATGGGTGAAGGCAGCAACGACATTCAGGGCATGGAATAGATGATGGCATCAACGATTATCAAGTGAGGAAAAATACGGGTTCGATTAAGGTACAGGTGCATTGTTCATGAAAAAGAGATACCACATAAAATTCTAGGAGTGTGTGCAAGAGCATGAGGTAAAAATGCTGGAGTGAATGGAAAATGGCTTCTGAATGTAGAAACATGAATGCACTGGTGAATGGACAAAATGGGGAAAATGGACTAGTTTCCCCCACATATATATACATGTTCCCTTGATGAAACATGGCTCTCAGGGAGCTCGTTTATCTCCACTTGAGATTTTTTCTCTTTCCCATAAGAACTTAGGATAAATAATTATCCTCACCATAGGATTTAGGAATAATATTATAATATTCCCTTGGAGAGAAGCCCTCTATATTAGCCCCTTTTATAGGCTCTTAGCCCTCCCTTTTCCTTCCTAGTGGATTTTAGTCCCCCATACATGCAACAATGTATTATAATAATGATATTAGTGTTTACATATACAAAAATAGGCTCACTAGACTTTAGCATCTAGTCTCTCCAGCCTAATCATCACATAAGCCTCCTGACTTATAATAACATGGCTTGCCAGCCAATAAAACATATTTACAATTTCAAGTGGGGCTTGGTCTTGGGGTATTACATCCCCTCTCATTATTTATGCATTGTCCTTAGTGCAATATATATATATATATATATATATATATATATATATTGCATAAGGGGATTGCATAAATGAAGAGAATACCAAGATAAGCTACTGAAATGTAATATCAATTACTCTCATATATATACACATTTATCACCAAAAATTCAAAATCTTCAAAAGATGTATATATATATATATATACACATTTATCACCAAAAAATTCAAAAATCTTCAAAAAGATGTGGTTATTATGCCCGCATAGAATCCTCGTGCTCCCAAGTTGCATCCTTAGGACCGTACCATGTCCATTGGAACTTTACTATCTCTATGGATTGATTCTGGAGTTGTTTTATATTCCGGTCTAGTATGCACATCAGATGGACTTGAAAAGAGCCTTCTTGGTCCACCTGAATCACATTCCAATCAATGAAATTATTAGCATCAGGTATATACTTTTTGAGAAATGATACATGGAATATAGTATGAATAGACATTGATGTAGGTAATGCAAGCATATAATCTACAGGCCCAATCCTCTCTAGAATTTCAAATGGCTCACAATAATTAGATGCCAACTTTGAACAATTTCCCAAATTCAGGGAACTTTTGTTGGCCTTCACTTTCAAGAATACATGGTCACCCACTTTAAATTCCATGTGAGTTCTACCCTTATCGGCATAGATTTTATTCCTATCTTGATCAACCTTTAAATTATTCTTTATTTTCAACATATTCTCTTCCATTTCTCTAAGTAAATCAGGTACGAACACTTCTCTATTTGATAGGTTGTCCCAGCTTATAGGTGTGTTGCACCTTCTTCCATAAAGTGCCTCAAATGGGATCATCTTTAGAAATGTTTGGTACCCATTGTTATAAGAAAACTCTACCAAGTGTAGGTAGTATTCCCATTTGGATGGTTTATCCATCACATACATTCTCAACATATCCTCAATCACTTTATTCACCCTCTCTATTTTCCCATCAGATTATGGATGATAAGATTTACTAAAATTCAAATATGTTCCAAACCATTTGAATAATACTTTCCATAAATTGGATGTAAAAAAAATTTCTCTGTCAAACACAATTGTCTTGGGTATACCATGCAATTAAGAAATTTCCCTCATATAAATATCAAGAATGTTAGTTGATTGTGAGTGAGCTTCATTAGAATGAAATAGGCATCTTTTCTAAGCTTGTCCACCACTACCATGATAGAATCATGTTGCTTGTTTTCTCTGGGAAGTTTGGTGATGACATCCATTGTTACCACTTCCCATTTCCACTCATGGATGGGTAATGGTTGTAGTAACCCAGTTGGGTGTTGGTTGATCTCCTTCTCTAACTACTTCTTGGGATGAACCAGGTTTAGATATGAACAAGATTCCAGCAAAGCCCTCCAAAACTATCGGCCCTCCTGGTAAACCAGAAGGCAACACAACACACAAGTGTATTGTGTAGTCTCACCTGAGATAGTTCTATGGGTGACTACAATGCTTAGATGCTTACAGTCTAAGGAAAGGTGGGGATTAGGGATTTCCTTTCCTTGTCTTAAGCCTTGATCTAGTGGTTCCTTCTATTATTTTTAAGATCCATTCATTTATTAAGTGTATACATGCATTCTAACAAATCTAACATATGACAGATCTCAAAGAATTATTCATTCATCAACTAACTATTTACAGAAAGTAATTATGCAATAAACACATCACATAACACAAGTGTTACCTTGGTTCACCCCCACCTGGGCTATGTCCACAAAGATCTGACATCTTGGCCTCATTTATTATGGTTCTACAATATATGTTGTTGCGTGCACTACAACTATGTTCGTACAATCACAAGACATACTCCACAACCTATGTGAGGCTGACTATATCACACTATAATCTTCATCCTACGATCTAACCCTCAAGGCCTAGCTACCTTTCTCCCCTAAAACTCAACAACTTACAAAAAATGGTATTCGATATTACAATAGTTTCCTTGACTGAACAAACAAAAACTTAGAAACCCCTACCTAGACCTCCTAGGTACTTATTTATATTATTTTTTATCTCACTGACACTTACAATATCCTAAAAAAACCCTAACCCTAATGTGGTTAGGTTTTACTGCATGCACACCTTGCTTGCTTTCCTCGCACGTGTTGTTTTTCCTTCCCGCTGTATTTGTCTAATTCTTGGTTTAATCCTCCAAAATTATTATTTCCTAAAAATAGGCTTGCACCCAACATGCCCCCAACACTAAAATGTGGTTCATATCAGGCCACCTAGCCATTGTAAACTCCCTAAAAAACCTCTGCTAGGATGTGGAACCTGTTTGCAAGTTCCCTTCTTCTTTCCTGGACTTGTGTGGCTCTTCCTGTTAGTGCCTCTACTGAATACACTGTGATCTCCTCCTAGATCAATGTTGTGGACTTTTCTTGTTCCTATTCCATTTTCCTCTTTTCCTCCTCCAATTGTGCAATCAACTACACTACTTTCTCCTAGAGTGGTTCTACTTGTTCTTGTCTCTCATGCTTATGTCTTTGTGCGATGTTCAAATCTTCCTACATCTTCTTCAAGTCCTTATTACCTTTCAGGCATTCTATGATGCTCATCGTTTTCTGTCGGTTCTTGAGATCTTGCATGTCTACACTTAGTTTCTCCTCCTCTTGGTCCCACTATTGGACCTTCTCATCCTCATCCAATGTTTTCCAGAGCTGCACCACTATGTCAAACAATATTAATGTTTCACTGACTTGTTCCTCCATTGCTACCATTTTGAGTGTAGCTTCTTGTTTCCTCTTATCTCTCACCTCAGAAGGAGTTGTAGGATTCATTTTTTCTTTTAATTCCACAATATCTTTCCTATAGTGTTCGATGGTTTTGGAAATAATCTTGAGTTTATCCTCTTTGCTTATGTTCTCTGCCTATGCACTTTTAGGGATGTGGTTGTACACTGTTGTCACACCTAGTTTGATTCTATATGCACACTATTTTTATTTCTTGGTTTCAAAATTAACCTTTTCGATCACCAATTCCAATGCTTCCTTTCCATCTCTTGTCTCCTGCAGTTCTCCTGCATTTGTTTTGGTGCATGATTGTACCTCCTATGCAATACTGACTTGGAGTCTTTATAGTTCATTGGTAGGTATTGTTGCTAATGCCAGCTATACATGTGCCAGATCCTTCAATGGCATCTGTGCTACAATTTCATCCATTTGCACCATATTAGTTCTTATCCTGAAAGTCAGACTCACCTATGCAATAGTCTAAGCTATGTCCTCCTTGCTCAGCGTAGTCCTTGTCCTTATTGTTGCTTCTTCAGGGAATGATTCAGTTCCCCTTTTAGGCCTCCAAGTTGACCTGATCTACTTGAGGACCTTCTTTATTCCTTCCAGGTCATCTTGTATTTTTCCTCTCTAGTGTTGGGCTTCGTCAAAATCTGTCATTGCGTAGTCTTGCACCCTTTCTGCCACAAGGTCTACATCATTCTCAATGATAGTGTATTCTAGCAGCTGTTTGTTCACTTTTTCTTTCTTACATGACCCTCCTTTGTGTATTATTGGTGTCTTAGGGGCCCTTGTCTCCTATGGGGTGTATGTCAAGGGGGTTTCTTGCGTCATAGTGGCCCTCTCTCCTTGTTCTTTCTATCCTTTTGTGTTTCTTGTTTATTGTTCTTCGACACACTCCCCTTCTTCTGCTATGTCGACTCATGATTGGGTGTACCCAACTTTGTATAATTTTTGGGCATATTGGTTTCTACCTTTGTACCCTTAGACACTTCTAGAGTCAGGACCGGAATCATCAGTCATCATTCCAATCACTCAATTTCATTTCTATGTCATCTTCAGTGACACAATATATCAACTGTATCCATTCCTTCCTTGGATCCTTGCGTCCTTGGATCCACATGCTATGACTTATCTCCCTGAAGCTATCTATGTCTCTATATTGTGAGATCATGTATGGATTAATCCTCCAAGTGTTCACAATGTTCTCTCGTATCTCACTGAAGTACCTAGAAAAGGTACCTATGTTATCATTTCTATGCTTAGGGTCCAAATTGCTCCCCAATGATGTATACCATGCTGCACAACATTAAACTATCCGATCACAATAATTAGAGTAACCAAAAGTAGTGGAACTTTGTTCCCAAGTTCTGCACGCCTTTGTAGTCTTTGAGGAATACGTTTAATAGATATGAGGCCCATATGAGTGTAGTGTCATTAGTGCACTATGTTACAGCTTCGACGACTCCAATAGGGAATTCCTCCTTGTGGTATTTCCTAATCATTTTGTAGGACATGACCTTGGTGGCCATCCTTGTTGTTGCATTACTGATCCTCTTAATTATGATCTCATGCAAGCCCCTCTCTTTGCCATAATTTTTCTTCATCCCCTTGGCTAGGGATTTCTCCTTTGTTTTGTCATCTAGTTACTACGCGTGGTTCTCACCCATTGATGGCATCCCTGTGATGAGTGAAATAAGATCCACATATATTGAGATGGGTTGTTCCAACCATAAGAATCCTCCATGGAGGACTGCCATCAACTGCTTGACACAATTGTTTACTTCTTCCCCCCTTCCAAAATGGGGAATTTCGAGCAGATTCAGAATCCTTGTGTTGTTCAGGGTGGTTGTTGATGGTTTTAGTTGTAGCATTGGGTCTCCAAAGGGGCCTGTCACTATGATTTCAGGGTATACATATTGCACAAATGCGGGGAATTTTCCATCATTGACCACGTTGTGGTATGAATGTTTCAACTTCTCCATGCATCTCAGAAGTTTTGGCATGGTTTTCACTCCCCCTAGAATGTTCAGTAGTACAATAGTTGTGTTGGGTTGTCTGCATGGGGACCGCACCCTGGGATGTTTTCCCTTTATTCTTGGGGCCTGACTTGAGGTCTCATCCTCCATCTTTCTATTTTCTTCATGAGAGTCTAATTAGCCAGTAATGTATTATACTAGACCCTACTACTACTGTGTAGACTCTTCTCTAGGTGTTCTTGGCACTGCAACCCATCTGTGCACGTTGGCTTCGCCATTTGTTCATTTGGATTCTTCGTCCCTCGTAGGCTGTTGTACGGTGCCTGCATCGTTTGTAGTGTGACCATGTGCACCATTGTGCAGGTCAATTTCCATGGTCGTTGTTGTTGGAGGTTGTGTTTCTTCCATCACCAGTGTAGGGATTGTTGGTTCTTCATGTGGTGAAGCAATCATGTCCACATAGATGAATTCCTCGGTCTGGCTGGTTTTTTGTTTAGCCTCTGTGGTTTCATATGGTACCCTAACATTGCTTCTGGTTTTCCTCCTTGCTTGGCTCGACATGTCCATCTTCAGTGGTGCCATCGTGGGTACTGGTTAGTTTTGGCCGAATGGGTTGCAACTGGTTCACATTGTGGTCTTTGTCAATTCACTTTTTCTCTGCATGCTCTCTATCACTACAAGTTCACGATTTCACAATAAGTCTTATGTTCCCCACTTTTCCCCTTTATACAGCCTGAGTGGGCCTAGTGGTTAAGAACATGTGTTTCCTGTTAACAGGTCACAAGTTCAAATCCGGAGGGGGGTAGGGTATGTATACCTCCGTAGACTTTACTAGTCAAATCGCTAGGCAGAACGGGTCCCTTGTCCCACAAACAAGGGGGTCTCATACACCAATTTGGTGTGGTGGCTTGGCCGTGACCTTAAAAATAGATTATTATTATTATTATTATATAAAATGTCATGAAACTTCTTGGAGAAGCTTCCCTATATATAATTAATGAAATGACGCTTTATGATTACATTCCATTTAATTTCATAAATTCCACCGATTGGATCCCTTTTGTCGTAACTGTAATTTTTCATTTTTTCTCTTTTTTTGACCATTAATCCCTTTTCCAGCGCATTGAGTGTTTTAAGTGCATGGAATATTTTTTTTGTAACTCTTCCTTAGTGCGCAATGTGTTGCCCATATGTTGTGCGTGAACATTTTCCCTTTCTTCGTGCTGAGTCCACTTTCTGTTGCACGTTGTATTTTCCAGTATTTTTATATTTTTCGTCTTTTCTACTTTTGTATTTCTTTTTCCTTCTTTTTTCTCATTTTTTTTGTTTTTCTCATTTTATCTATCTTAAATTCTACTAGAATACACTATGCACATGTTTTCTTACTGCGCTATAAGTTTTAAGCGCGAGGAGGTCAGCTATCCCTATACAGTTTTAGTTAGATTCCATTGATCAATCCTCTTAGTTTTTTGCCTCCAAAGTCTTTCAGTTGTACAAGTCTCCTATCTGTTAGAGTCTTCACTTCATATGTCCCTAGCCAATGCATTCTAAATCTACTTGGATGCTAAATAAATTTACTACCATAAAGAAATACTAGATCTCCCTCCTTGAAACTCTTCCTCTTGATATGTTTGTCATGCCAAACTTTGTATACTTCTTTCTGTACTTCTTGATAAAATCCTACTAGAATCCTATCCTCCTCCATCTCAATTACTTGATTCAACCTCTCTTTCATTTTGCCTCTTTTTTTCATGTTGGTGATTGCTTCTATGCGTAGAATGGGTACCAGGAATTCTAGTGGTACCACTACTTCTTGCCCATACACTAACCTGAATGGTGTTTGTCCTGTCAACTTCTTACATGTAGTATTGTATGCCCATAATACTGCTGGTATTTTCAAGTCCCAATTATCCCAATTGATATTGCATATCTTTTTCATAGCATTCTCTAGGATCTTCTTGAAGGATTCTACTATTTCATTTGGTTGAGGATGCTATGGTGCACTCTTCTAATGATAGACTTAAAACTCTTCAGTCATAGCCTTTATAGTGTTGTTGATAAAGTGAGTTCCTTGGTCACTCATCAAAATCTTTGGACAGGAAAATCAAGTGATCACTTGCTCAAACAAAAAATGTGTTGTTGTCTATGCGCTACCGTATTTTACTAGTGCTACTTCTTCCCATATTGTTAAGTATTCTATTGTAGTAATGATATATCTTTCTCCTGACCTTTTTGTTGGTGGTTTAATTGGTCCCACAAAGTCTATTTCCCATTTCTCAAATACCTGCAAAGTTACTTGTGGTCTTAGGGGCATCTCATCCCTTCTATTAGGTTTATCATCCCTCTGACAAACATCATATATTTGGAAACATTCCTTAGCATCTCTTTGAATTGTTGGCCACCATAGTCCTGCGTGAAATACCTTTTATGTTGTATCTTTTACTGCATAATGTCCTCCAACTATTCCCTCATGAGCTTCTGCCAAAATCCTAGGATTTTCATGTTCTAGTACGCATCTTCTCAAAATGTTGTCTGCGCCTATTTTGCATAAGTGTCCTGCAATCAATTGATAGGATGCATCTCTGACTACCATATTCATCCTCTGCATAGTGTTAAACTCTTGTGGTGCAATCCATGTACTCAAGAATTCAATAATATTAGAAAAGTATTCATCGACTATTTGGAATGAAAATAATTGTGCATAAGGGAAGTTGTCTTCCAAGTTGGTAGGTTATTCTCCATTCATTACCCTTGATAGGTGATCAGGTCCTTCATTCAACTTCCCTATTTTGAATATCACTTCAAAATCAAATTCCTAAAATAATGATATCCATCTCCATATCCTCCCCCCCAACACTGGCTTATTGATTAGGTATTTGAGGGTTGAATGATCTGTGAACATCTTAAAGTGTTTTCCCCATAATTAATGTCTAAAATTCTAAAGTGCATAGACCATAGCTCGACCTTATCTTTATGTGGTGTTGTAGTTCTTCTCTATTTTGGATAGTTTTCTTCTTGCAAATGATATAGGATGATCTAAATCTCTTACTCTTGGTTGCACCACAATTGTTCCAATTGATATAGTTGATGCATCTACATGCACATGGAATGTATTTTCCCAATCTGGGAATACTAGAATAGGTGTTGTTACCACATTTTATTTTCGGGTGTCCAAACCTTGTTGACAATCCTCATTCCACTAGAATTTAGTATCCTTATTTAAAAATTTCTCCATTGTCGTAGTGATTTGCGAATACCCTTTTATAAATTTTCTGTAGTATCCTGTATGTGACAATGTTGCTCTCGACTGACACACTGATTTTGGTGGTAGTATATTGAAAATCACTACAACCTTGGTATAGGCAGGATCCCCACTCTATGGAAAAAGTAGTCTTGTACCCATCTTTTGTAGCTATATTGATATGATGTTAACATGAGAATCCATCGATAAATGAGTATACTTCCTGACCTCCCACATTCTCTAATAACTCATATATGAAAGGGGTGGAAAAAGGGTCATGTAGGAAATCATCATTCAGTTTCCTCATGTCAACAAAAATCCTTATCCCCCCTTGTTTCATTTCTTTCAATACCATAGGAGTTATCCATTCGAATTCTTCTACTAGTTCTATAATTCCATCTTCTAACATTCTCTCAATTTCTACTTATATATTGGATTCATTCTATAAGGTCTCTTCCTGATAGATATAGCCTCAGGTTTTAGAGTTATATTCATCTATCCTAGCTTTCATATTAATCCTTTCATCTTTGTAAATGTTGTTGGGAAGATGTCAATATATTTGCGTAGTAACTATGTTATTTTTTCCACTATTTTTTCATCCCAATAGTCTCCAATACTTGCCATTTTTGGTTTATCTATTGTCCCAATATTACATTTATTCACTTTGATAGGTGCATCAAATACTTATGATTCCAAATATGGACCTTCCACCTCTCATTATCCATTAATTTATGTAATCTGAATATTGTGTGGGTCATCTTCATCTGGGCCTTCTTCTTCCACATGATAGCATGACAATAGTTCATTGTCTATCTATTTCTGTTGTTGTTGATACTCTATCATGAGTTCAACCTATGGTTCATCAATAAATATCACCCCTCTGATTTAGTTTAGTTTTGAATCAATGTTGAGGTTCTCATGTTCGAATGAGAAGGTTACTATAAAATTATGTTGTAATGTTGTCCATTCTACAATGTCTCTGCATAGTTCCTAGTCTACATACTAGCTTTTTGGAATTCCTTCTAATGTATGGATGAAGTGATAAGGGCCATTCATTTGGTGTTGTCATCCTCCATAGTGTTTTGAATCTCTCCAAATGCTCTATTGGTTTCTCTTTTCCATCATATATTTTCATCTTATTTCTCCCTTGCTATGTGCTGAATCGAATTCCCAACAGTCGCTTACATTGGTGATAGTCCATAATTGTTTCTTTGTGTACAACCCGCCATCTTGCAGGTGTTTCCTTGAGTGTCATTTATAGGGAAAAGAGCCTCTTATTCTATAACACTTCATCTTTGTATCCTTTTAAGAATTATTCTAAGTCATTTATACCATGGAAACTAGGAGGTTCTCTTGTCTTGGTACCCACCCACCTTACTACGTGGTCTATTCTTGTGCACCATATTGTGGAGACTTTGTGAAATATCTGCTACCAATTCTCCAAGCATGTACTTGATTTAGAATCACATGATGTGATGCTCCTCTATCTGAGTACCCCTTTTTTATTTTGATTAACATAATCTTCTTCATGCACGGTGGTTCTGTATAACTAGTTGATTTCCTCTAGATCTAAACAAGTGGGATCTACAAGCCTTTCTCCTTCAGATGGATCTAGTGTCACAATGAATCTATACTCTCCTGATTCAAATGCCATATTCCTTGTATTCAAGTGTATTATGGCATGGTTATCAAATGCTCAGTCAATTATAAACAATGTTTGATAGGGTGTTGTTCCATCCAATATTTCTATCACTTCAAAGTCTGCCTTAGTGTGCACTCCATCCAGATCTACTATCACACCTTTTATCTTTCCAATTGGAAAAACTCCATGCTGGGTAGATAGTTTCAGCTGGATAGGTGAGTAGCCTAATGTAGGATATCCCATACATTTCCATGTCTTCTTAGGTAAGATGTTGACCTCAAAGCCTAAGTCCAATATAATGTCTCCCATATTGAAATCCCCAATGTTAGCACTCAATTTGAATTCCCTTCTTTTCCTCCTTCTTGAATGGAGGTGATTGATTGTATTCTGCTCTAAATTCTCCTCTACCTTAGTGTTACATATTTCTAACATATTTTTCAACACTTTAACAAATGATGGATTATTTAGTAGCTTAACACATGATTGCAGAAAAGTATTTATGGTACTTGATTTCTCTACAACTTGTGTTTCATTGGTGTGGTCCATTGAGGAGGGAATTTCGTACATTGATCGTACATCCTGAGTGTGTTGCATGATTGATGTAGATGCAATATATTTCTTGAGGAATTCCTATATTTCCTCCTTTAATATTTCTTTTTCTTTCTCTGCGTCGAACTGTTTCGGTGGTTCAATATTCTTCTTCACCCATTGGTGTTTTGATGGATCCGGTCTCACTACGTCAATTCCTCTCTTAGAACCTCCTCGTGTGACTATGTTGAGATTTATTCGATCATACCTAGACTTTTCAAAGATCCATTGTACATTCTAATTGTTCTAATTTTTTGTTTCTTGAATCTTTCCTAATAAATTTGGGCAATCCTTTGTATCGTGATTTTTTTTGTGACAATACATGCATGTCATAGGTGGAAGTGGACATTCCCTTGCACAATGTATTGGTTTTTGGAATTTATGGCACAATATTGGTCCTCATCCTCTTAAAAAGACTTCTCTACCTCAACCTCCACCTTTGTAGCTAGTTCTATCTCCACATGGTGCATTGTACTGAGGCACCTAATTATACTACATAGGGTTATATTGTGGTTGTGCATTATTGTATTGTTGTTGCGCAGTGTTATATTATTACTGCACAATGTTGTATGGAGGTGGTACCTATTTGAAATGAGGTGCATCTTTCCCTTTCATCATTTCTTCTTGCACCCTATAGATTTTTGATGTTCTTTCCCTCATTAAGTCCATTCTCCTACAATCTTTTTCATTATGACCCACCGATTTGCAAAAGTTGCAATATGAACTCTTGGGTACTATACGATACTTTTGCATCATTGGAAAATGATATGGATCATGTACATGTGTTTTACAGATCTCACACTATGGTCCTCCTATTGGAAAAGGGTTTGGTAGTCCCAATTTCATGTATTACACGAAAGTTGGGCACTCATTCTTGTGATGTCCTTCTATAATGCATGTGGTACACCAAACAACTTCTCTTTTTTATTTACTCTTATTCTGGTTTAGTTTAAATGTGAGATTATTCACATCCTCCTTCAGCTCCTCTATTGTTGGATCTATCTTCTGATACTGGTTGTCTTCCAGTTGTAAGGCTTCTTGTAGAACCCCTTTTTGAGTTTGAAACTTCTACTGCCTCAAAGGGTATTTCAGAGTTCACAAAGAGATGTCTATGTTGAATATCAATCATGACATACTTCAACTTACCTTTAATATGTTTAAACCTATGATCGATATCCCAAACAAACTCACCTAGTTTCTTCCTGATTTCAATCATCTCATTCTTGTATCGATCCTCTGAGCTAGGCTTCTAAAGTTCATTTATCAGTAGCTTCTTGAAATCTACAATTGCCCTTGTTTTTCCTAGTGGATTGTTTACAACTAAGCTCATGTACCAATCCAGTGCATGGTCTCTTATCATGATAGATAATTGCACAAGTTTTGTATCCTCATCTATGATCTTATTTTCTTCCCAAATCTTCTCACAAATAAACAAGTGTTTTTCAGGATCCTCTAATGCCTCTCCCTTGAATTCACGTAACCTGATGGTGGGAGCATGTCCTACCATTTTGAATGGTGAGGAACTATGACCTCTGAACGGTGTATATACTTGACTACTACTTCCTGAACTGGATCCTACAATCACTGCTCGATTGGGTGCACTTCCTGTTTTCTTCCTTCCACTAAAATTTGGTTGTCTAATATGTGGTGTTATTTCTCATGTATAAGTCGCACATGGGGTTATGGGTTTCACACCAACAATGAAATGGATAAGAGTTATTCCTTTTTTCCCTTCCCTTGGACCTCTTGTCTTCCTTTCATATGTTGCACACATAATTTACTCAATCTACTCCATAGCCCGAAGATCCTCTACCTCTTCTTCATTTCTTTCCAAGCCTTCTCTATATGCTATGGCTCTCTTCTTATTATTTATCTTATATTGGCAGGGTACTCCATTGCGCGTCTTTCCAGTTGTTTCCATTATCTATTTTATCTGATCTTCCTCCATCATGATTGGGTCCATATCCTCCTTCTTTCCCTTATCCATCTCTCCCTCCATTCTTCCATATTCTGTTAGTTCTTCCCCCCTTCCCCCATGCATGCAGTGAAGTTTAGTTGTCTGATGCCATAGTCATTACACCTTTGTTATACAGTAAGGTCTTGATGGAAGTATAAAATGATCTCATATACATACCTCTAGGTCCTTTTAGAAATTATTTCTCTTCTTCGATGTACGCCTTTATGGTATCTACTGCAAATTATGTGATAAACCATGCAACAATAATGTATAGCCATAAATCTACCACACACGTGAATTTGTTGTTAACTTGTTGTAATTGTGTGATGTCAAAATGATTTGAATCAAGCTATATAATTGATTCACAGGGTGGTTTTATTTCAACCTTAATAGAAAATCTTGGAACACATGCGGGAAATCACAGAAAAATAATTCATGCAATTCACTAAACATGTACTTGTACAGATATTTTCGTGGTGTTAATTTAGGGTTTCTATTTTCTTTTTGTGCAATATCCAACTCCTTTGTTTCCAACCAACTTTCAATCTCTACCTTCATTGGATTCCACGGTCTGAACATTCCCTTCTATACTTTCATTTTCTATGTGACTCTTTCATGGATCCCACTCACTCAATCCCATGTATTTCGTCTCGAAAACATAACCATTTGTTGGTTGATCTCCTTCTCTAACTACTTCTTACGTTGAACCAGGTTTAGATTTGAACAATCTTCCAACAAAGCCCTCGAAAACTATCAGCCCTCCTGGTAAACCAGAAGGAAACACAACACACAAGTGTATTGTGCAGTCTTGCTTGAGATAGTTCTATGGGTGACTACAATGATCAAATTATTGTAGTCTTAGGAAAAGTGGGAATCTGGGATTTCCTTTCCTTGTCTTAAGCCTTTATCTAGTGGTTTCTTCTATTATTCTTAAGATCCATTCATATATTAAGTGTATCCATGCATTCTAACAAATCTAACTTATGATAGATCTCACATAATTATTCATTCATCAACTAACTACTTACGAAAAGTAATTATGAAATAAAAACATCACATAACACAGGCGTTACCATGGTTCACCCCCTCGTGGGCTACATCCACAAAGATCTGGCTTCTCAAGATGATTTATTATGGTTCTGTAATATATGGGACCACATGCACTACAACTTCATTCATACAATCACAAGACAGACTCCATGACCTATGTGAGGCTGACTAGATCGCACCAGAACCTTCAACATGTGATATAACCCTGAAGGTCTAGGTACCTTTCTCCCCTACAACTAAACAACTTACATAAAATGGTATTCTATCTTACAATAGTTTCTTTGATTGGACAGAACAAAACTTAGCAACCCCGAACTAGACCTCCTAGGTACTTATTTATACTAGGTTTGATCTCATAGACCATTACAATCTCCTACAAAATCTCTAACCCTAATTTGGTTAGGTTTTCCTACATGCACGCCTTGCATGCTTTCCTCGCACATTCTACTTTTCCTTCCCATTGTATTGTTACTATATAAATCGGTAGGTGTGGACACTAAAAAATCTCCCTAGATCCACTTGGATCTAGAAAAAAACCAGACAGGACATGACTCTTTCTCTAAGATGTAGTCATTGAATCTACTTTCGAGAAGGAATGAGTGACATACCTTTATATCGTTTCCTTAGGTCTCTGTTGTTCCCACTTGGCTCTGGTGCTCTTGTGAAATCAGGTCCAAGACAACAAAAACCAACCGAATTGAATATAGCAAAGTATATTCAATGTCAACCTATGCATATGATCAAGGAGTTATGCAATAAAATAAGAGTGATTTTATGGGAAAGGGACATGCCACTATATTATATTAAATGAAAGTATAAGATACAACCAGATCACCTTGATGTCACAAGCTTCCTTTCAATGACCCTTGGTTCCAACACACACACTTTCTCTACATTTACATGAAAAAGATCCAGTAAAACTTGATAGACAAAATAGAGTCTTCAAGCTTCAATCCAAACATAGTTCTTCACACAATTCTCTCCTCAATTATTCATTCAATCTTTCTTAACCTTTTCCATGAGAAAACTTTCAATATATAGGAGAAGGAGAGATGGTTAAATGGATGAGGATGATCCCACTAAATATGAGAAGTCAGTAGGATTCCAACCATGTGAATGCCAACTCATTTTCTAGAAGATTCCCTTCTAGAACCTTTGTAACCTCTTCTCTTTTCCAAGCTTTGAAACAGGTTCGCACCCTACTTATAAAGCAGACTGCAAATAGTTCGTACTCCAAGTATAGGGTTTCCTGTGAGAATGAAGGATTTTTGGACCCTATAACATAGGCAACCTGTGAACTCATCTTAAAAATATGCTCTTTGGAAGAAGACAACAATCACTTTTCTCAAGCAAAAATTCCTTATGAGAGCCTAAACACATAACTGTAGAGACATCACCAAAGTGACCAAAATAATGTGTAAGATAATTCCCCCCAAGTATGAGGCTAGAACTCATAACAACCAAAGTACTTTGGAAAATGTGTGTGTGTGTCAGAAACAAGGAGCGCGCCTAATCGAAAACCTGTAAACAACCAAGAAACTGTAGAATATTATACTAGTTCTGAGGTAGGCATTCCCATGGTTAGATAAAAAATGAATGGAATCATAAACGTAGGTCATGGCCACCAATCATACACCATGGATATATGTCATCAAAATGCTACATATCCACCAGGAATACACTGTCGATCTATGTTACAAGACTTAAATTAAGACATATCCATGTGACATACAAAGTGGATCTATGTGTCGATACAAATCATACATACTCCATCGCATATTGGATCAAAAAGATGTGACCCAGGGTCTTCAATCCAGTCACCTAAAAGTACGAATATAGCCATGTGATTACATGTGCTGAAGTAGAAAATGGTAGAAACCACTTGATTATCGGTCATTGATGAAAACTGTTAACAAGTGCGAGGGAAATCACCATTGATGTCAATGACTCCCAAGGTACTGAAGTACAATCCGAACGAAAGCGAATGAATGAGATGAAGTTGAACACTCGAAGAAATCTCTCGATTGGGGATCAACGATGTGAAATGCCTGTCGAAAGTGAAGAGACCTTCCATTAAGGCATGCAGGTTCCAAGGTACTAAATGATTTCTAAGACTTATTCCCAGATAATGAGTTGGAGTCGACAGAAAAAGACTCGTCACAGGAGGGCCTTGATGTATCCCCCATCATTGGCACAAAATAAGTAACAGATTTTGAGGGTGAATCAAAGTATGAATATGAGTTGAAATGGAAATAGGGAAGGCCGACATAGTAAGAATGGACAATTGCAGATGACCGACTCAATGGAGGGCTCATTTGAACTTCTCTTGAACATATGAATGACACAACAAAGGACTTGGTAGAACTGACTCAAAGATGACTGAAGATATGACCTTGTAGAAAGTCAGATGAGAGACAAATGGATTTCCCAACCCAGATTCAAATGACGAATAGGGGGTGTCATGTTCAAGAGCGACGCTTACTACCATTAACACAAATACAAAAACATATCCCTTTCCAAAAATTTCCCCCACCATTTCTGGTGAGTACCTCTTTATTTTTACACAAGCTTGAGGAGGATAACATATGCTTGTCTATGTAAGCTCATCCTTTGGATGAGTCCCTCAGAGTATGTTTAACAAACCCTAAGAAGGAGTGGTTCAGTCCCATTACGGGTCTTTTGATGTTTGTTTAACAAGTCCAAAGATAGAAAACTTGGGGGTTTTTCATGTTTTGAGAGTTTGAAAAACACTTAAAGAGAACTCTCTCAGTTCCTTTTTCGTAAATGATTTTGACGAGACCGAAAAAGTGATAAACTATTGCTTGTCAAACATTTTCTTCAAATACTTTAATGAGCATGAAAAGAACAAGATCGCTCTTCAACCTTTTTGTTTTTATGGAGCATGAAAAGATCTTAAAGGATACTCCCTTACGTTCGTCATTTTTTGTGTTACCATGAAAAGCATAAAAAGACGAGGAAAGGTATACTCGGTTGTGTTCTCATGTATTTTCGAGCGTGAGAACGAATGAAGACTGAGCTCAAGGTTTTTCCTACAAAAACCCTAAAAAAGTAGTCATACATGTGACAAAAAGAAAAAACATTCGCACCCCATCGTTCAGACTTTGAAGTCACTATATCTGTGAAAAACCATACTCACAAGGCTATTATGGTATTAGGTTTTTTAAGCAAAGTAATAAAAATAATATAAAAAATCAACAAGAAATAGTGAAAAGTAAATAAGTATGGGTGAAAAAGCCTTTTTTACCATTTCATTGTTACTTTGCCAAAAACTTGTCCAACATACCTCATTTTCCCCCAAATTTATTTTCTCGATTGTGGGAGGCACAAGCGATCATTCAGCAAATGGTTTCAGCCAACGAGGTAATCTCCTGATTTTCTCACTTTTCCATGGTTTACTTTTGATTTTTATTGGCAATTTTAGAGTTTTGAGTCCATTTTAGGGTCGGTATATGCGCTCAAGAATTCTCGTAGGTGGATCATTCAAGACCTATGAGAATCTAAGATTCTCACAAGTGGGCTTCAGTGCACTTGTGAGAATCTTGCACTATGAAAAAGGTTCACCTACGAGGGCCAGAAAATAGACTTTTGTGTGTGGTTTTGCTCAATAAAAAATTATGCAAGAGTTTAAAACAAGTTGTTGACTTCATTCTCATGGCTTCATTGCAGGTGTCTACCATCGCGATGTTGGAATGGAGGTAGAGAGAACACGAGTAGGATGATTCCATTGTCGAGAATGATCTGGGTAAAGTCGCTGCCCTCTGGGAATGTGGGCTCTTAAAATTTTTTACGATCTCGGGGATGAGAGCCCAACTCAGATTGTTAGAGTACCTGGTCCACATGTGGGATGTGGATAAACATTTATTTCATTTAGGATTCCACACATTAACACTAAATATCGAGGATATCTATTTTCTAACGGGGTTGTCATGGCGTGGATACCATGCTACTTTGATCAGAGGTAGAGGCGGAAAACTTCCTATGAGCGAGTATGTTCAACGATATTATGTTCCCGAGGCAGAGAGAAGAAAGGGTAAGGTTTCCATTTGGGGGGTCCAATATTTGACCCTACAAACTATCTTGTTTACCATTGCATGCATGGCTAGGAGCATGGCTCCGCACATGGCTCTCCAGAAATATTTCCAATATGCAATAGAATGCACAGAGCCTCGAGTTTTTAAATAGTCGGATGTGGTTATTTATAGCATGAAGAGGCAACTGACAAAGTGTAGAAGGGGTGCTCTGAATCAATTCGGGTATGGGTCACTTTTAGTGTCATTCTTCCTTGAGAAGGTCCCACTATTGTGACTCTAGGTGGATTGGGGTTTACTGGCCCCACAAGATCTAAGGATGCTGAGGTGGTGTAACCTCATGTCTTAGCACGTAGCAGGGCCTATAATCAGGTATAATGATTCATTTTTTGACTGGTTGAGGCCATAGATGTTGATGATCAATGACTATGCATATGCCAGTTTGGATTTTCGAGGAGATCCAGATTTGGTCTTGCTTGAGGATGCTCAGTGGGATGACTTAGGTGAGAAGTACATGTTTTGTTCTTTTTAATTTTTTTTTCAAATTTTATTATATAAAATGTTTTTATGTTTATCCAAGGACTAATCAAAAAATTTCTTTTGATGACACAGATGTGGGGTCGTATCGACCTCCAGAAATGTCTCCCATTTAGAGGCGAGGTGAAGTGGCTCCAGTGGAAAGATGGGCTAATGAGGACTACGAGGCAGTGGAACAGAACTTAGAGGGGTTGATTGCGGATGTCCCAGACATTGCTATTGGGGAGATCTTGAGACATTATCAACACCATAGTGTGGGTGTGTCCGAGTCTCTCAGTCAATTTCTCTATAGGGTAGCCCAAACAATTGTGTGTTATCATGAGCGTCATCTGTGATGCTATTTTGTAGAAGCTATGGGCTTCATATCTTGAGATTTTGATCTTTGGATAGAAACTTTTGATTGTTATATACATATATATGGATTCTACCGGCTTATTTTGTGTTGTATAATACATGTGATGTGTGATTGGTTTATAAATGTCCCAAATTTCTGTCTAACACATAGTTAGCTAAGGCATTAGTCAATGCATTTAGACATCTAAGAATGTGTTGATATTCGATATAATCAAAATAACGTTCCAAGAGGTGAATTTGTAAATATACCTATAATAAAGTAGGACTTCGAATAGCATAGACATTACTTAACTGTAGTATTACTAGCTGCGAATCGAGTTGTATAACCAGATGATGGATATCAAGCGAAATAACATCAATCAACAATTCGATGACGGCGCTATATTCTACGATATTATTGATCACACGACCGAGGCACACACCTCATAGGCTGATAAGTTCGTTTGTAGGTGCATAGATTGCCCATGTAGTAGAAGCAAGGTTCTGAGTACTACGACTAGCACCATCAACAAAGCCAATGTCGGGTAGCAAAGACTCCAACATCTGGAAACCAAGAACAATGAAAGATAAGCGGTCGAGGGCAGAGACCAAATAATGAAAAAGCATACTAAAGTAACACACAAAAATTATGATACAATAAAATACAAGAACTCATGCACAGGTGATCTTAAGCATAGTACTTCTTTAAGTACAACCCATTTTTGGGTTCACTCAAAGGGATACCATCGTAGTCCACCAACTCGTAAGATCCTTTCTCCACAACTCGTCTGATGATATAAGGGCCTCGCCACATAGCTTCAAATTTTTTGTCTCCTAGCATATCTCAATCTTGTTCGTAAAGGAGAACCAGATCACCTTCGGAGAAAATGCATGGCTTGACATGTTTGTCGTATTGGGCTTTGACGCAATTCTTTTGGGATTCTATAACTAGGGTGGCATTGTGATGGGTTTCATCTAATTGCATGAGATACAACAGACACTCTTCTTTGGTAGAAGTGTTTGGGAGAAGTTTGATGGCTACTTTTAGGGAAGGTATCTCACATTCAATCGACAAGATGGATTCTAGACCATAGACTAACTAGAATGCTGTAAACTTGGTAGAAAACTTAACGGATGTCTGGTAAACCCACAATGCTGAAAACAATATCGTGTGCCAACTCATTTTGTGAATCCCTATCATTTGTCGAAGCATGGTAATGAGGACTTTGTTTATTGCTTCAACTTGGTTGTTGGCTTGTGGGTAATAGGGTGTTGAGTTTTCATGGCGAAGACCCAACTTTTCAGTGAGTTCAGACAACATGAAATTTCTAAAGTGGCTACCATTATTTGTAATGATATCTTGAGGAACACCAAACCAAGCAATGATGTGATTGAATATGAATAATGTTGCAGTCTTTCCAGTATTGTCAAATGTTGGCATCGCCTTGGCCCATTTCGTAAAATAATCTACAGCTACAATAATGTATCCATGCCCCCCCAACCGAGTGAGGGTGACATGTCATGAAATTGATACCCCATTTCGCAAAAGGACCAATAGAGACCACAGGGTGTAGAGGAGTAGGGTGTGATCGTATTTTATTGTTGTAGGTTTGGCAAGTGTGGCATTTTTGGATAGCGATTATACAATCGTTGAATAAAGAAGGCCAAAAATACCCTACTTGTAAGATCTTCTGGGTAGTAGCATACCTAGACATGTGACCACCACATGCTCCAGAATGATAGTCATTCAGGGCTTTCTCGACTTTGTCAAACATGAGGCAATGTCGAAAAATGGAGTCAATCCCAAGACGATAAAGAGTGTCACTGAGGATAATATACTAATGAGCTTGGTAGTGTATTTGATGACGGTCAAGGCTAGACAAATTGGGCAGGAAAGTATGAGTCTGGAGATATATAATGATATCTCCATACCAAAGGTCATCAGAACTGATCAGGAAAATTGATTCATTGGGTAATGAATCCTCTACTACATTTTCCGTCTCAGAGAAGGGAAGGTCACATATCAACTCGGCAAACACCAAGGATTTCTTGGACTTAGCATGTTCAAATTCTAAGTCAAACTCCTGGAGTATTATGATCCATTTGGAGCATTTCCCCCCTAAAAATTGGCGTGTAAGAATGTGTTGCATAGGGTTGCAGTTGGAAATCACTGTAGTCTTGCGTAAAAGGATATAGTGCTCGAAACGTTAAACAACTTGGACGGCTACCAAGGCTAGTTTTTCAACATGTAAATACTTGGTTTTAGTAGTCATGAGACATCGAATCAAGTAATAAATGACATGTTTGTCATGAGAATCATCCTCCTGGAATAGAACCATAGTGATGGTATAGTCCGAGGCTGTGAGGTAAAGGAAATAATCCCAACTGTAATCAAGTGGGAGGAGTAGTGGGGTACAAGTTAAATATAGTTTCCAAGATTTGAAATCTTTGTCGGCAATGGTATCCCATACGAAATCAAAACCTTTCTTGAGAAGTCGAGTAAATCCAAGAGTTAGCTCAGCATAGTTTGGGATGAAATGACGGAGAAAGTTTGTCTTCCCTTGCAAACATTGTAGTTGGCGAAGTGAGGAAGGATGAGGAAGATTGAGAATCACCTCAACCTTCAAAGGATCTACCCTGATCCCTTGACATGAAACAATAAAGCCCAGAAGTCACCCAGATTCTATGCAAAAAACATATTTGTGGGGATTCAAGCGTATATGGTAAAACCGTCAGTGAAGGAAAATGGCGTGATGGTGTATCAGATGATCTACACGGCACATGGAATGAGCTGGTAAGTCATTGAGATATTGCTACAGAATGTGATTTATGTCATGAAAGGCGTAAGACATAACATGTTGAAAAGTTGGATTGACATTCTTTAAACCGAATGGAAGTTTCCGGCAGTGAAAGTTTCCCAAGGACAAATACAAGCGCTCTTGTGTTGGTCCGTGGGGACAATATTGATTTGATTATATCCATAGAAACCATCCATTAGAGAGAATATTTCACTTTTGGCACAATCGTGCATGATCTGGTCAACGAAGGGGGTAGGAAAGTTGTCTTTAGGACAAGCATTATTAATGTCTCTATAATCAATGAACACGCGGATCGTACCTTGTTTCTTGTTAATCAGAACAAAATTGGAAACCCAGTCAGTTAGATCTAGAGGATAAATAAAGCCAGCTTTGAGAAGTTTCTCAACTTCAAGTTTGAAAGAGGTTGCGTTACGTGGGTGGACTAGATAAAGTCATTTCCGGATGGGTTTAGTGCCTGGGTATGTCTTAATCTCGTGTACCACAATGTTTGGGTCAATACCCAACATTTATTCATAGCTCCATGTGAAGACATCACAAAATTCTTGGAAAAGAGACTTGTAGGTGACAACTTCGTTATGGGAACACGAAGCTCCGATGTGCACATTTTCAACAACTCCAAGTTTTATGGATATGTTGAGGGGGATGGTGGGTGAGATATTACTTAATTTCCCTTCATAGAACATATCGTGTGTAGACTCGAGAACAGTAGAAATGACGACAATGGTCCACGAGCTCAAGATCCGTTGGTAAACCTCAATGGTGTGTTGTTCTAGGAAGAGGATGGAACAATGATGTCCATTGTCCCAAGGGGTATCTTCCATGGACATAATAGACATAATCATCTTGTCCATAGGAAAAATGACACGGAATGGATCCGGAGATAAATCACCAAGAGAGGGGGTAGAAGGGGTTGTTGATTGAATGGCTTGATAAGATTATTCGACTAGACTCAAAGGCATTTGGTCACCATAACGAAGATGATCGTTGGGGTTGGGTACTATCCACAGGTTGTAATACATAGTAGTTTCATGAACAGAGGTGGAGATCATGTTGATTGAGGCGACAAACAAATGTGTAACATTGGGTGGTGGAATGGGGAAAGTACCCATCAAAGAGGAATCTTTAAGAAGACCCACATCGACTTTCTCATATCCAGGGGGGGTTTTTGCAATGAAAGGTATGTTTCCGATACGTGCATCAGAGTGAAAGAAGAATAATTGGTCCACTGTAACTACTTTTCCTTGATGTGGGAAACATACAACATAGAAAAGAGTGGACACAACTGCATGCATGGAATCGATCTAGCTATGGCCAAGTAGAAGATTGTAATCAAGAGGAGTGTTAAAGGCCTCCACTTCAACATTGACCATTTTGCCTTCTAACATAATAGGCAATGAAGGGAGGACACCATAAGGCTTAAAACCAGATCCATTGAAGGCTTTGAGCATGCTGTGGGATTCAGTTAAAGGAGGAGAGACGATGGATTTCCAGCAAGTAATAGACATGACACATGTTGAGGCACCCTCATCAATAATTGTTCTACAAATGTTCTTGTCGGAGACAATAACTTGTAATTAGAATGCGATTTGAGGGGGTAACCTTGGAATGTGATCTTCCAAGTCAAAAAATATTAAATTTGTATCGGTAGGGTAGATTATATCAATATATTTCAACAGTGCCTTCCGTTGTATAGGACAACTTTGAAGGACTTCAAGAGTTGACATCACGGACAGTGCTTGGGCTAGATCTTCGACAATACTGTAGTTATATGCAGCACATGCATGAGGATTGAAAGCATATTTTCAGACAACACCCTTTGGGGGAGGGAAAAGAACTGTATCTAGGCTCGGTCGTTCGAGATGAAGAGGACCATTGGTAGGTGGAGTCATGGGAGATGGTTAGACCAATGAAGAAGGTATTTCATCAACCTTGTCTTTGGAGGAAGAATAATCTTTGGCTCGAGTGGTAAGTGTGATGTAATTCTTCTTTGAATCACCTGTACGCATTAAGACATAAGATGTATTCGAGGGGGAAGGTTGGTCATGAATGACCAATTGGGCTTATTGTTGAGAAGGGAAGGGTTGTGACAAAACGACCGGAGTAGGTGGTTTCTGGGTCCCTTGAAGGAACTTAGTAACCTCGGCTCATCTTGGACAATCCTTAGTGTAGTGATCATCACCAAAAATAAGACAAGGATATCGGGGTTTTCTCTTATCCTTATTGTCAATAGGTTGTGTTTTGGTCTTCTCAGATTACAAATTATTTTTATCCTCCTTGTTCTTACCCTTTCCTTTTTTGGATTTATTTTTTTCGGCGGGGGTAGATTGAACAGAGTTCACCTAATAATTCTTGCCAGTGGGAGGGGTAGGAGACAGAGCATTTTGAACATTAGAAGCAATAGATTTGGTGTTGTTGCTAGAGGCTTGGACGGAATGGGGTTGGGTATGGAAGGTGCCAATCACACCGTCAGCTACATGAGAAGCAACAAGAGTAGTTGAAGTAGCAGAAGTAGAAGGACGAGGTGCGTCAGGGAGTAAGTCGTAAAGAGTACCTGTTTGTGAGTAAACGAGGTCAAGGTATTGAGCATGATTGATCACCTGTTCTTCTATGACAAATCCACCAATGGCGATGTCACAAGCAATGTCATTCACAAATGATTTCATGAACCACTCCGCCAGTAATTGATCGGAAAGTTCGAGTTTGATGAGATGTTGTCTCCATCGCAACTCATGAATGTGATCAGATATATGAGTGGCTTTGGTTTGTTTGAAAGAACTCAAAATTTTGGTTCCCATTTCATAACGGATCGGTAACTGGTAGTGGGTGAGGAAATCCATAGTGAGGGTGTTGAATTTGGTGAAGAATCCTTGTGGTAATTCTATATACCACTTCGCGGCGGAACCTGTGAGGGTTCACTGAAAAAGGCATAAATGAATAGAGTCATCCATCAAGGAGTTGGATGAACACCAAAGATGAAAAGTCATTACATGATTGTTTGGGTCCTCTCCTGGTTTACCATCGAATTTAGGGATGTCGGATGGTAGTTTGGATGGTATGGCGGACCATTGAGGAGAGTGATGGATAGGATAATTTCAAATTCTCGACAGATCAAGGAGGTATAGGGTGGCCAAAAAAGGTAAGTGACTATTTACATGTGGGTATTGGCGACTTTGGGGAGGGAGTCCCATAGGTAGACCAGTGGGACCATAAGCAGTTTGCATATAATGCAAAGATCCAGGCAGATTCAGTTGTTGGTGTGGAGGCCAGTAATTCACAGGGTTGTATTGGTTGGGGTTGTTCCCTTGAACAGGGGTGTGGGGTTGAGCGTTTGAGCCCCAAATAGGATTGGACTTACCTGGATATGGTTGGATTGTACTAGGGGTGATGAAGGAGCTATCTTGAGGCTGTTTCCCTCCAGTCGAGTGAGGATTATTTTGAATAATATAGTTCCAATACTGGGGCAAGGATGGAGGTATGTTTTGTCCATAGGGTGGGGTAGTTGGGGGTTTCCCTCCAATCAGAGGTTGCATCCCAATTGGGATTTGTCCTACGAAAGGGGATTGAGTTTGGCCTCCTTGGTGAAATTGTCCACTGACAGGAATCTGGTAATTAGGTGTGAAAGACGGGATGGTGCCACTAGGGTCGATGTCTCCGATAAAGGATGGAATAGGTCCTCTGAACGGGGTTCGAGGAAGTGTTATAATGAAACCGGGAATGAGATGGTGCCCAAAAGAAGTGGAAATGGCAGGAGTCCTAGATGGGATTTGTGTAGGAGCAGGGATAGAAGCATTCAACACATGGTATCTGGGTGAAAGTGTTGGGGTGAATCTAGGCGAAAGCGACGTGCTAATGGGAGCTTGGCTAGCCACTGTAATCCTGGTGTGAGGATGCATAGTATCTAGGACCATTGTGTAATGGACCTTTTGTAGGGGGGTAATCAATATGTGGTCAGGTGGAGGAGTGTCTGAACCAGCAAAATAATAGGTAGTAGTAAAAGGTATTGCATCTGGATTGGATGTTTCAGGCAACTCAGGTGTGATAGTGATATCAACGCCTACTCCTGAGCCAAAGAGATCCTGTCCAAAAATGCCAGTAGTCCAAAAAGGATCTTGACCCTCAAGTCCTGTGAAAGGTCTAGTTGGTAATCCAAAAGACTCAACAATTATTTCTATTGAAGAATTCACTCAAGAAATACGCCTCTTAGAGTTGGGAGGAAGTTGAAAGTCCTCTCGATAATTGGTAATTCAGAACCGCTCTAAAGAATTAGTTCTTTCCAATTATGGAGTGGAAACGTCTTGGACTTCACTCTATTGAGGAGAGCCCTCTGATGAGTTGGTAGGAAAGGGTTGAGAATCTTCCAGATCTTTTGGGGGTAGGCCTTGCATTCTATGTGAACGACGTGGATGGTCAATTGTGATCGAGTTAAAATCTTACGAAAGAAATTCTAAGGCCAACTTGGGTAAACAAACAACACGTGCTAGTAAAGTCTAGGAAGAAAAATGAAGAAAACAAGACCTTCTAATTCCGTAGTCACTATTTGGTGATGAATTCCAACATCATGATGACGAGACAAGAAGGGGCTAGGCTAGGGTGGAAAAGTTACATTGACGACCTGCTTAACAGACTTACACCCTGGTGCAAGCTCCCACACATAATCATGGGTATACCCTTCAAGGAGCCTAAGTGAGTTTGGACAACGTCGATTCCAGGTACCGTGAAGACTTGCCCCTTCATAGTCACCTTGTGTATGACCCTAAGAAGATAGGCTACTAAGGTTACCACAAACAACAATGATGTCTAGGGAAACAGTCGACAGTATGAAACACAAGCAAGGGAAGGGTATCTAGCCCAAAATCAACTTGAGAGGCTTCCACTCATCATTTTGGTTATACCTTCAAGTGACCCCCGTAATACATGCAATCTCTACTCTGAGATCAACAAAGATGGTTGAGTAACTCTGTCAATCTCAATGCGACCTCAAGTTTGACCATTGCATGAGAATTGCTTCCTAAGACAAAATGCTGCAAATGGAATTTGACACTCCTTATCACAAGATATTATTGTGTGTTTTGTGCTTTAGAGAGTGTGTCTCACTTCCAATTCCAAAGCTCTAGCCTAGCTAATGTTGGTGCAAAAGATCCCTATAAAAAATTACTAGTTGAATTTTAAAGTTGCATAATATTATTAAAGGTTGTTGTTACGCAAAAAGGAGATGGAAATGAAACCAATGTTGTATAAGAATCTGACCCAATAATGTGTAAATACAGATGAATGATACAATTTTTTGTTCAATGAATTCTATCTACAGGAGGGAAAGAGGATTTTTCTGGAACAATGCTAACTATGATGTATGATGTTTCTTGAAATGTAATATCAAACAATCATGAAAAATGCAAATTCTCTATTTGTTCTCTTTCAATATTTGAATGCCAATATTTTTCGAATAAATGGTTGCTTGAAAAAAAAAGGAAAGAGAAAAAATATTTAATTTTTTATTATAAACCAAGCAATAGGGATGGAACTAAGAAAAAGTAAGCAACCAATGAAAATGAAAAACTCAACAAACACCTAAATCAATCTTTCAATGAAGATAAAAATAGAAAACTGACAAGACTAGTCTCTTCAAATGTACATGGGTAACCATTTTCCAAGTAATAAGCAATGAAAAGGACAATTAATCTCAACTTTTAATCCAATCAAAGGTTCCCGACCAAACAAGCACTCAGATTTCAGAATCAGAGATTATACCCTTGTTAAGAAAAGGTCAAGAGGTAAAAATTGAGAAAAAATGATCAAGAAGAGTTTTCGATTTCTGAAAACTAATCACTCGTGAGATTTGAAGTCAAGAAATAGTGAATCACTGGCCAGAGAAGTTCTTCCTAGACACATAAACAAATCTAGGCATCCGAAGACATAAAAATACCTAATCCAAAGTTTTTACAAGTGAGTTCATAGTTTGGCAGAGTGGTACAGTGTGAGAATTAGGGATTCTCATAGCCTAGACACAGGCAGGGTGCGAGAAGGTCGCACTGAACTAAACACTAGGGTGTGAACTTTAGTGATTCTTGCAGGCCATAGAAAGGTATAGTGCGATAAGGTTTGTAATCAAGCAAATTTTGGAAAAAGAACAGAACTTTTGAGTGAACTTCTGGATCCAGGGAGTCTGTAAGAATCTCCTAAAGACTCAAATATTGATTGTAAATGAAAAAGGGTAGGTCAAGAGAAAATGGATAAGAAAAAACCACCAAAATGGGTTGTACCCCTAGTGGAGTCACCAAATTTGTTACTAGATAAATCGGTAGGTGCGGACACTAACAGATCTCCCTAGATACACCCGGATCTAAAACAAAACTGAACAAGACATGACTCTTTCTCTAAGTTGCAATCATTGAATCTTCTACCAAGAAGGAATGAGTGGCATACCTTTATTTTTCTTCCTTAGGTCTCTGTTCTTCCCACTTTGCTCCAGTGCTCTTGTGAAATTAGGTCCAAGACAACACAAACGAACTAAATTGAATATAGCAAAGTATATTCAATGCCAACCTATGCATATGATCAAGGAGTTATGCAATAAAATAAAGTGATTTTATGGGAAAGGAACATGATGTTGTATTATATTAAATGAAAGTACAAGATACAAGCAGATCACCTTTATGTCGGAAGCTTCCTTTCAATGACCCTTGGTTTCAACACACACACTTTCTCTACATTTTCATGAAGAAGATCCAGTACAACTTGATAGACAAAATAGAGTCTTCAAGCTTCAATCCAAATAGATTTCTTCACACAATTCTCTCATCAATTCTTCATTCAATCTTGCTTAACCTTTTCCATGAGAAACCTTTCAATATATAGGAGAAGGAGAGATGGTTAAATGGATGAGGATGATCCCACTAAATTTGAGAAGTTAGTAGGATGCCAACCATGTGAATGCCAACTCATTTTCTAGAAGATTCCCTTATAGAACCTTCATAACCTTTTCTCTTTTCAAAGCTTTGAAACAGGTTTGCACCCTACCTATAGAGAAGACTGCGAACAATTCACACTCCAAGTATAGGGTTTCCTATGAGAATGAAGGATTTTCGCACTCTAGAACATAGGCAGCCTGCAAACTCATCTTAAAAATATGCTTTTTGGAAGAAGACATCAGTCAATTTTCTCAAGAAAAAAGTCGTTATGAGATCCTGAACACATAACTGTAGAGACATCACCAGAGTGACCAAAATAATGTGTAACATGTATTTTTCCAATTTTGGGTTTATCCTCCAAAAATAGTATCTCCTCAAAATAGGCCCACGCCCAACACTGTGTGTCTATGCTCAGCGTTGACCTTTTGACACTCCAAACATTTGGAAATGTACTCAACAAATTATTTCTTCATGCCTGGCCAATAATATTGGCTCTTGACAACTGTAATAGTTTTCTGATACCCTGGTTGTCCAACATAAGGTACATTATGCATTTCTCTCGATATCGTATTTTTCAGTTCTTGGAAATTCGGTACATAAACTCTACCTCTGTACATGAGAACTTTCTCAATTTGGAATACAATTAATTCTCTCTTAATACTTGTAATACCATCTTAAAGTTTTTCTCATACTCTTCTTCCAACTTGTAAGATATAAGAATGTCATCCAAGATGAAGACAACTGTTGCATTTGATAACCCAAATGGAACCACTCTAAACTCATAATGTCCATACCTTGTTTTGAAAGTCATCTTGTTGATCTCTTCATCTTTAATTCTTACCCGATGATAACCTGACCTGAGATCAATCTTGGAGAATATTTTTTCATTCTTCAACTGATCAAAGAGGTCATTGATCCTTGCAAAATGATATGTATTCTTTCAAGTTACTTTGTTTAACTGCCCGAAGTCGATACAAAGTCTCAATGTTCCATTATTATTCTTCGCAAATAATACTGGAGCACCCCAATGTGACACACTTAGATGTATATACCCCTTCCTCAGAAGCTCTTCAAGTTGCATTTACAACTCTTTTAATTTTAGTGTACTCATCCTGTAAGGGGTCTTGGATACTTGAGCTACTCTAGGCATAAGATTTATAGAGAAATCAATATATCTTTTAGCGGGTAATCCTGGTATTTCCTTAAATACCTCCTCAAACTCCTTTAGGATTGCATAATATTCAATATTGAAACCCTTTCATGTAATTTTTATTCAGCTGTAATGATGAAATTTCTCTGACAATTATGGACCTGGAAATTGCATGTACTTTCCTTAGGTTCCCTTCTTCATCACAACAAGTAAATTCTTTATTATAATAGTCTAGGATATCATGGTGTTTTTCCAACCAATCCATACCAATTAGACATTCATAGGAACCGAAAGGAAATATGTTCAAATATTCCCTGGTGCTCAGTCCATTCATGTCCATTAAGCATGACTTAACCATCTCATTAATGTTTCTTTTGGCTCTGGTAGCAAGCTTCACCAACCAAGATTTTCCATGCTTGATTTTCGTCAAATGAAATCTTTCCACCATATTAGGATCTATATAACTATGACTAGCTCCTAAATCAATTAAAATAGCAATGGTTTGGTTGTTTATCATACCTTCCACTTCAATCATATGTGACTAAAATTATTCTTGCTTGTTTTCAAGGGATACATAGATCCTGGGGACATTTCTTCCCATGTCCTCCATTGTTTCATCTTTCTATACATTGTGAACAAATCTCAATTTTTCACATATGTCAAGACAATCTCTATACCTATGATCTCCCTTGCAACCCTAACATTGAATAGGTGGTTGTCCTAGCTTTTCCCCCCTGTCTTAATCATTCTAGGTGCTCTAGAAGTTGGATGTCCCTGAGGACTATTTCTAAAAAATGGTGGCTTAGTCCCCTTCTTCCTATGTTCTATCTTGTACTTAATCTTGTCTTCCCAATATTTTTGAAAAGTTGGATTTCCTTTTTGCTGATCATATAGGAATTTAGCTCGCCTTATGGTATCCTCCAAAGTTTTTGGATCATCATATTGTATCTTGTCACTGATGAATGTTGGAATTTCACTCAAATACCTTTAAATATTAATTGTCTCATCCTTGATGAAGGAGACATACTTTAACAATTGCAAAAACCTTCCTTCATATTCATCTATGGTCATACTCCCAAGCTTGATTTCAAAGAACTCCTTCATTTTCTTATCATAATATCTCTTAGTTAAGTATTTCTTTTGAAAATACTTCTTGAATTCCTTCCAAGTAACATTTTTCTCTTTAATGTGATACACCCACACAATTTGGTCCTACCACATGGATTCCTTTCCCTTGAGCTAATAGATATCAATTCTTCCTTCTGCATGTGAAGAATAATTATGTAATTGATAATACTTTCTCATGCCTAGAAGCCACGTCTCGACATCTTCATCCTTCTTGTGCTCACCTGGAAACACATGAGGTTTTATTTTGTTCATTTCTCCTCATAGTTCATCCACCCCGAACCTCTTATTATGCTTCCTAATGGGGGATGAACTTGATCTACTATGTGCTCTCCTATTGGAATGCCTTGGGGAGTCATGGTGATGTCTGTTAACATTTCTCTATCTACCTTTCTCATCAGGAGGCCTGTGACTTCCTGATTTTCTTGAGTCAAACTCCTTATCTATCTTCTTTTATATTCTATCCAAGCTCTGCATTAAATTCATGCTGAATTCCTCCTACTGCTCCTTGGAATTCATAATCCTGTCATTATTATCTTTATGACTTTGTACATATTTTTGCAAATTCTTAATGGTATCTACCATATTCATGTTTTCTTCCTTTCCTTCTCCATGTCCATTTGATTTTGTGCCTTCATTCCCCATATGGACATCCATCCCTTTAATATCATATTCCCTGTTGTGTGCCCCCTATGTATCTTCCATCCCTCTGAACTCTATGTTGAGCTTGTTATTATCTAACAAAACTTTGTTAGGATGATTTCTTTAACAAATTCAGGAAATTATACTCAATTAGGGTTCCATAATACACCATAAGTATTTCTTCTAATTTTCCTGAAAGTTGCCTACCCAGGTCAATTTTGTGAGTGACTAGTTATATTATAATTTTCAATATCTTTCCAACTCTTTCTTCCATTCTCGATTATGAGTTTTGAGCAGAATGTTATGAATATTTGAAAATTGTGCTTCCTGTGAAGTAATCTCTGTACAACTATTCTTCTTCTTCATGGATGAATTGGTTATTGGACCCATGTTGGATCCTCTCGTTAGGTTCATAAGTCCTTTTTACTTCTTTAAGTACATGTCCATACAAATCGAAACCCCACAAAATCCTTCTCTAATCCCCATCTTATCTTTAAAACAATTTTGAAGCACTAGCCCTTTTTCCTTCAGCTCTCTGTTAAGGTCCTAACCCGCACATGGGTAGATCAATGTATTCGGATGTAATAAAGG
>SNQJ01S0000017.1:961797-978948 GCA_010110895.2 Picea sitchensis
CCTGTGAACATTGCTATCTGATTCAAGTGCTATTACTGTTGCTATTTCGTATATCATTTCTGTGAAGATTATGCTGGATATTTTACTGTTATTCTGTCATTTCTAGCATTTCGTTTCTGTTCTGCATATTTTATATATCTGGTATCTTGCACTCTCAATCTCATGTGACCATGGCTATGACCATGTGCTTAGCTGAAAATTTATTATCTGTAGATTTAGGAATTCAAGGTTCCATAAATTTGGGCTTTGGGGGTTTTCATAGCACCGCACTTTACTTCTCCTAAACTTCGAATTGACGAACTCCTGGAGAGGCTCTCTAGAGATTCGTGCTTCAGAGGTCCTTATACCATTATACCTTAATTCGCCCGAATGTCAAATTTCTGAATTCTCATGCTAATGTTTCAACGTTTATTTACTCTGGCACTCTGCTACTTTAAGATTAAAAATTTTTGACCACACCCCACGCTACGTTCCCTAAATGTTGAAATGGCGAAATACTGGAGAGGCTCTCCAGAGCTTCATGCTTCAGAGGTTCTTGCAACCACATACTCCAATTTCCATGAATGTCGAATATTCAAACTTCTGAAGTCTCATCAATGATCACACACCAAGGGGTGCTACATGTCAAAAATATATAGATTACACATGGCCCAATCTATGGGGGACACATGTCAATTTATAATTGGCACAAAAGGTCTATGGAAAAAATAAAACAAGATGACACATGAAATTCTTAGAGTGGGTCCATGTCACTATAGGTGATATCAACATGCCACGTTACTTTGATGCTCTAGGATTCAGGACACTGAGATTCGGAGGGTCTCACACCAAAACATTTCAAAACACCCAAATGACAAACTTTCGAATAAGTGTTCCTCGGAGCTTCGAGACTCTGGCGCTCCATGACTTTGAAACTTTAGGCTTAAGAGGATTTCACACGAGAACACTTTAAATCATTTGAATGTCGAACTGGAAAACTCTTGAATCGCTTCTCTCTAGATATTCGGGACTTTAGGCTTTAGGATACTTCTCAATATAATATTTCAAATCTCTCAAATGTTGAACTTCTAAACTCTGCTTCCTTGGATTTTCGAGACTTCAACGCTTCAGGATTAAAAAGTTTTTGTTGTTGATCACCACCCAATCCTCAAACTTCCCAACATAGAAATTCCAAACACTTGTTAATTTGCGGACACGTGTCCCCAAACATGAATGGTATGGATTGGTTCTAGACTTTGGGACTTCAGGGAAACCTCCAGTCTATGCAACCACAACCAAAATCTCTCGGAGTGTCAAATTTTCAAACTATTCGGGGATCCAATGACCTGCCTTCTCCCAAATTATCTACGGTGTAGATTCACTGCGGGACTTCAGATCTTCATTGATTTTTCCTCCTTTCTATCAAAGACTTAAAAATTTATGAAGAAATGAAGTCCTAAGGACTTGAGGGGTTAATTGTTGTCTTCCTTTTCCCAAATATGATGACATGGAAGGATTCAAAACTTTCCAGAAAAGATCCTACGTCCATTGTGATTTCCCAAAATGCTACACCTCCTGAGCTTTCAAGAACAATTAAGGTGTGTTCTCAGTGCCCTCTTGGATCTTATGGACACTTTGAATTTTTTTTTTTTTTTCCATTTTGACAACAATTCTCTGTGAAAATTTTGCTTCAAATTTCCACTTACACAGCCCATCCAGGCTCAGTGTTGAAAACTAGAGCTCTAATAGAAAATTGTAACATACCTAGCCTTCGATCAACTGGGCTATTCCACATAGAAAATATTGTTGAACTTCATATATATAAAACTTAAAGTAGACAAATACATTCTAATAATACACAGATTCATGAGGAAATAACAATAAACATATACATAGAGAATACACAGGAAATATCCATAAATAAAAAGACATGTATAAATACTCAGCATGCAAATGGACACATAATTTATACCTATATTTTATAGAAGATCAACAAATGCCTGTAGGAATTCCACGATCGTCCCAACATTATACCGCATTGCTCAAAACTCTCAGTAGTGGGTCACCCTCGAGCTGGGAATAAACTCCACCTAGGTAAAGGGATTCCTAGCTAGGTTAATACAACATAGAGAAGATGAAGGATTTTGTCCCAAGAGCTAACTCAAACAACTAGCCTACCATCTCTCATTCCCCACATGCATGTCCCACCACAGGAAGTGTGCCCCTTATTCACTGAACAGTACTTTAGGTGCCCCACTTCCCTTCCAGGGCTTCAACAACAAGCTAAACATGAAGTCTCAGGCACTGTAGTTGTAGTTGGGCTCTGTCAAGAAATCACTTTCCCATCAATTATCTCACATGGAGAGAGTTTCTCATGGGCCTGACAACTTGCTTCTTCAATCCATGAGCCTGAAAACCTACCTCTTCAATCCCACGGGCCTGAGAACCTATTTCTTAAGTTCAATGCTTAATTCAACCAGTTAAAGGTAATGAATGATGACAGCAACAATGTTTAGTTAAGAACCAGTGAAGGCAAAACCAACATTTAGGGCATGGAACAGATGAAGGACGCAACATTGCTCAAGTGAGAAACAGTATGAGTTTGGTTAAGGTATAGTTGGATTGCTTGTGATAGAGAGATACCACATACAACTCAAGGAGTGCATGAAAGAGCATGAGGTCAAAATGATGGAGTGAATGGAAAATGGTTTATGAATGTAGAAGCATGAATGTGATGGTGAATGGACAGAATGGGGAAAATGGAATAATTTCCCCCACATATATCTGCATGCGCCCTTGATGACACATGGCTCTTAGGGAGCTCGTTTCTCTCCACTGGGGATTTATTCTCTTTCCCAAAAGAACTTAGGATAAATAATTATCCTCACCATAGGCTTTCAGAATAATATTATAATATTCCCTTGCAGATAATCCCTCTAGGTTAACCCCTTTTGTAGGCTCTTGTCCCTCCTTTTTCCTTCCTAGTGGAGTTGAGTCCCCCATACCCTTTTATCGTGGTTTTTCTACATACAACGATGTATTATATTAATTATATGAGTGTTTACATGTACACAAATATGCTCACTATCCTTTATCATCAAGGCTCTTCGGCCTAATCATCACATAAGCCTCCTGACTAATAATAACATGTCTCACCAGCCTATAAAATATACTTACAATTTCAATTGGGGCTTGGTATTGGGGTATTACAATAATTATGTAATTTAAAATACTTTCTCATGCCCAACATCCTTGTCTCTGCATCTTCATCCTTCTTGTGCTCGCCATCAAATGTAGGAGGTTTGATTTTGTTCATTTCTACTTGTAGCTCATGCACCCCAGACCTCTTCTTATGATTCCTGATAGGGGATGGACTTGAGATATTGGTTTCTCTCCTATTGGAATTCTTTAGGGAGTGATGGTGATGTCTTCTAACACTTCCTATTCTTCCTTTCTCATCAGGATACCCGTGAATTCCTTATTTGCTTGATTCAAACTCCTTATTCATCTTATTTTCTATTATGTCCAAGCTTTGCATTGAATTTATGCTGAATTCCTCCTAATGCTCCTTGCCTATCATAATCCTTTCATTATTAGCTTTGTGACTTTGGAAATCCTTCTGCAAATTTTTAATGGTCTCTACCAAGTTCATGCTTTCTTCTTTTCCTTCTACATGTCCATTTGAGTTTGTACCTTCATTACGCATAAGGACATCCATCCCTCTGATCTCATCTTCCTGGCTACAATCCTCATGTGTATATTCCATCCCTCTTCACTCTATGTTGATCTTGTTCTAATCTTATAGCTGTTAACTCTGCAAAATGTGCAACCCACAGAAATTGTTAGGCTGATTGTTTTAACAAATTTAGGAAATTATGCTCAATTATGGTTCCGTAATGAATCATAATTATTTCTTCTAATTTTCCTAAAAATTTCCTGCCCATGTTAATTTTCTAAGTGAGTATTTATATTCTACTGTTCAATATCTTCCCAATGCTTGCTTCCATGCTCAATTCAGAGTCTTCAACATAAAATTATGGATATTTGAAAATTGTCATTCTTGGGAGGTAATCCCTGTACAATTGTTCTTCTTCTTCAGAATCAAATTATCTCTTCAACTCTTGCTAGATCCTCACTTTAGGTGCAAAATATTCTATAACTTCTCTTATTTTTAGTTTTATACAATTCATAAATCTGTTTCTCCTTCTTTGAGCCCTTTTCTTTCTTCAAAATAAAAAAATTTAGGCACTAGCCCCCTTTATTTTGGCCAAAAACACATGACCATGGGCTATGCCCCAACGCTTATATCGTAGGTTCTTATCTATAGCTTGGCTCTGAAACTTCAGCCTTCATAGGTTTCACCTTCATAACACTTCATTTCCCACGAATTCTGAATTGGCAAACTTCTAAACATATGCTTCTTCACAGTTTCGGTGCTTCGGTGCTTCAGAATTTCAGGCTTCAGAGGTTCCTCCTACACTACACAAAATTCCCTCCAAATGTCTAACTGGAGAACTACTTTGGCTCTCCTAGGATCTATAGATTTGGGCTTCAAAATATATTGCAACAACATACACCCACTCCCCTGAATGCCGAATTTCTGAACTTCTGGGGTCTCATTAGCAACTATGCACCAGGGGGGTCATATGTGGAAACAATATGGAGAGGACACATGGCCCATTCGATGAGTGACACATGGCCCATTCGATGAGTGACATGTGTCAAGTTTCAATTGGCACAAAAGGTTTGTGAATATCATGAATCAAGATGAAATGTGGCATTCATGATATGGGTCCATGTCACCCTAGTTGATGTCATCATGCCACGTCACTTTGGCGCTCTGAGACTTTGGGAATCTGGGCTTCAAAGGATTTCACACCAATGCACTTTAAAACACTTCAACGTAGAAATGGAGAGATCTTGAACCATATCTCTATAGACATTTAATACTTCGGTGCTCTGAAGCTTTAGGATTCGGAGACCTTATCAACATAACACAAAAAATCTCACAAACGCCAAAATTATGAACTTACGAATAGATGATCCTTGGAGCTTTAGGACTCTGGCACTCCAGGACTTCGGAACTTCAAGCTTAAAAATATTTCACACAAGGATTTTAGAATCTTCCAGATCTTCTGGGGGTAGGCCTTACATTCTGCATGAATGACATGGTTGGTCAATTGTGATCGAGTTAAAATCTTACAAAACAAATTCTAAGGCCAACTTGGGTAAACAAACAACATGTGCTATTAAAATCTAGGAAGAAAAATGAAGCAAACAAGACCTTCTAATTCCACAGTTACTAGTTGGTGATGAAATCCAACGTCATGATGACGAGACAAGAAGGGGCTAGGCTAGGGTGGAAAAGTTATATTGACAACCTGCTTAACAGACTTACACCCTGGTGCAAGCTCACACACATAATTGTATACCCTCCAAGGATCCTGAGTGAGTTTGGCCAACGTTGATTCCAGGTACCGTGAAGACTTACCCTTCACAGTCACCTTGTGTATGACCCTAAGAAGATAGGCTACTAAGGTTACCACTAACAACAATGATGCCTGGGGAAACAGTTGACAGTCTAATCCACAAGCAAGGGCAGGGTATCTAGCCTGAAATCAACTTAAGAGGCTTCCACTCATCATTGTGGTTATACATTCAAGTGACCCCCATAATACGTGCAATCTGTACACTGAGATCAACAAAGCAGGGTGAGTAACTATGTCAATCTCAATGTGACCTCAGGCTTGACTGTTGTGTGAGAAGGGTTTCCTAGGACAAAATGCTGCAAATGAAATTTGACACTCCTTATCACAAGATGCTATTCTGTGTTTTTTTCTTTGGACAGTGTGTCTCATTGCCAATTCCAAAGATCTAGCCTAGCTAATGTTGGTGCAAAAGATCCCTATAAAAAATTAATAGTTGAATTTTAAAGTTGCACAATATTATTAAAGGTTGTTGTTATGCAAAAAGGAGATGGAAATGAAACCAATGTTGTATAAGACTCTGACCCAACAATGCCTAAATACAGATGAATGATACAAATTTTTGTTCGATGAATTCTATCTACATGAGGGAAAGAAGAGTTTTCTGGAACAATGCTAACTAGGATGTATGATCTTTCTTGAAATGTAATATCAAACAATCATGAACAATGCAAATTCTCTATTCATTCTCTTTCAATATTTGAATGCCAATATTTTTCAAATAAATGGTTGTTTAAAAGAAAATGAAAGAGAAAAAATCTTTAATTTTTTTATTATAAACCAAGCAATAGGGATGGAACTAAGAAAAAGTAAGCAACCAATGAAAATGAAATACTCAACAAACACCTACATCAATCTTTCAATGAAGAAAAAAATAACAAATTGACAAGACCAGTCTCTTCAAATGTACATGGGTAACCATTTTCCAAGTAATAAGCAATTGAAAAGGACAATTAATCTCAACTTTTAATCCAATCAAAGGCTCCCGACCAAACAAGCACTCGGATATCAGAATCAGAGATTATACCCTTGTTAAGAAAAGGTCAAGAGGTAAAAATTGAGAAAAAATGATAAAGAAGAGTTTTCAATTTCTGAAAACTAATCACTCATGAGATTTGAAGTCAAGAAATAGTCAATCAATGGCCAACGAAGTTCTTCCCAGACACACAAACAAATCTAGGCATCCGAAGACATAAAAAGACCTAATCCAAAGTATTTACAAGTGAGTTCGTAGTCTGGCAGAGGGGCATAGTGTGAGAATTAGGGATTCTCATATCCTAGACACAGGAAGGGTGCAAGAAGGTCGCATTGAACTGAACACTAGGGTGCAAACTTTAGTGATTCTCGTAGGCCATAGAAAGGTACAGTGCGAGAAGGTTTGTAATCAAGCAAATTTTGGAAAAAGAACAGAACTTTTGAGTGAACTTCTGGATCTAGGGACTCTATAAGGATATCCTAAAGACTCAAAGATTGATTGGAAATGAAAAATGGTAGGTCAAGAGAAAATGGCTAAGAAAAATCCACCAAAATGGGTTTTATCCCCAGTGGAGTCGCAAAATTTGTTACTGGATAGATCGGTAGGTGCGGACACTAACAGATCTCCCTAGATCCACCTATATCTAAAACAAAACTAAACAAGACATGACTCTTTCTCTAAGTTGCAATCATTGAATCTTCTACCAAGAAGGAATGAGTGACATACCTTTATTTTGCTTCCTTAGGTCTCTGTTGTTCCCACTTTGCTCCGGTGCTCTTGTGAAATTAGGTCCAAGACAACACAAACCAATAAAGTGAAGATAACAAAGTATATTCAATGCCAACCTATGCATATGATCAAGGATTTATGCAATAAAATAAGAGTGATTTTATGGGAAAGGGACATGACGTTGTATTATATTAAATGAAAGTAGAAGATACAACCAGATCGCCTTGATGTCGCAAGCTTCCTTTCGGTGACCCTTGGTTCCAACACACACACTTTCTCGACATTTGCATGACTAAGATCTAGTACAACTTGATAGACAAAATAGATTCTTCAAGCTTCAATCCAAACATATTTCTTCACACAATTCTCTCCTCAATTCTTCATTCAATATTGCTTAACCTTTTCCATGAGAAACCTTTCAATATATAGGATAAGGAGAGATGGTTAAATGGATGAGGATGATCCCACTAAATTTGAGAAGTCAATAGGATGCCAACCATGGGAATGCCAACTCATTTTCTAGAAGATTCCCTTCTAGAACCTTCGTAACCTCTTCTCTTTTCAAAGATTTGAAACAAGTTCGCACCCTACCTATAGAGAAGACTGCGAACAACTCGAACTCCAACTATAGGGCTTCCTACGAGAATGAAGGATTTTCTCACTCTATAACATAGGAATCTTGCAAACTCATCTTAAAAATATGTTTTTTGGAAGAAGACATCAGTCACTTTTCTCAAGAAAGAAGTCCTTATGAGAGCCTGAACACATAACTATAGAGACATCACCAGAGTGACCAAAATAATGTGTAACATGTATTTTTCCAATTTTGGGGTTTATCCTCCAAAAATAGTATCTCCTCAAAATAGGCCCGCGCCCAACACTGTGTGTCTATGCTCAGCCTTGACCTTTTGACACTCCAAACATTTGGAAACTTACTCAACAAATTATTTCTTCATGCCTGGCCAATAATATTGGCTCTTGACAACTACAATAGTTTTCTGATACCCTGGTTGTCCAACATAAGGTACATTATGCATTTCTCTCAATATCATATTTTTCAGTTCTTAAAAATTCGGTACATAAATTCTACCTCTGTACATGATAACTTTCTCAATTTGGAATACAATTGATGCTCTCCTAATACTTGTAATACCATCTTAAAGTTTTTCTCATACTCTTCTTCCAACTTGTAAGACATAAGAATGTCATCCAAAAAGACAATGACAAACTTATCTAAGTATGCTTCGAAAACACCCTTCATTAAATACGTGAAGACAATTGTTGCATTTGATAACCCAAATGGAACCACTCTGAACTCATAATGCCTATACTTTGTTCTGAAAGTCATCTTGTTGATCTCTTCATCTTTAATTCTTACACGATGATAACTTGACCTGAGATCAATCTTAGAGAATATTGTTTCATTCTTCAACTGATCAACGAGGTCATCGATCCTTGGAAAATGATATGTATTCTTTACAGTTACTTTGTTTAACTACCCAAAGTTGATACAAAGTCTCAATGTTCCATTATTATTCTTCGCAAATAATACTGGAGCACCCCAATGTGACACACTTAGATGTATATACCCCTTCCTCAAAAGCTCTTCAAGTTGCATTTGCAACTCTTTTAATTCTAGTGTACTCATCCTGTAAGGGGTCTTGGATACTGGAGTTGCTCCAGGAATAAGATTTATAGAGAAATCAATATATCTTTTAGGGGGTAATCTTGGTATTTCCTTAAATACCTCCTCAAACTCATTTAGGACTGCATAATATTCAATATTGAAACCCTTTCGTGTAAATGTTCTTCAGCTGCAATGATGAAATTTATCTGACAATTATGGACCTAGAAATTGCATATACTTAGGTTCCCTTCTTCATCCCAACAAGTAAATGCTTTATTATAATAGTCTAGGATAGCATGGTGTTTTTCCAACCAATCCATACCAATTAGACATTCATAGGAACCTAAAGGAAATATGTTCAAATATTCCTTGGTGCTCAGTCCATTCATGTCCATTAGGCATGACTTAACCATCTCATTAACATTTCTTTTGGCTCTGGTAGAAAGCTTCACCAACCAAGATTTTCCATGCTTGATTTTTGTCAAATGAAATATTTCCACCATCTTAGGATCTATATAACTATGACTAGCTCCTAAATCAATTAAAATAGAAATGGTTTGGTTGTTGATCATACCTTCCACTTCAATCATATGTGACTAAAATTATTCTTTCTTGTTTTCTAGGGCTACGTAGATCCTGGGAACATTTCTTCCCATGTCCTCCATTGTTTCATCTTTCTATACATTGTGAACAAATCTCAATTTTTCACGTATGTCAAGACAATCTCTATACCTATGATCTCCCTTGCAACCCCAACATTGAATAGGTGGTTGTCCTAGCTTTCCCCCCCTGTCTTAATCATTCTAGGTGCTCTAGAAGTTGGATGTCCCTGAGGACTATTTCTAAAAAATGGTGGCTTAGTCCCCTTCTTCCTATGTTCTATCTTGTACTTAATCTTGTCTTCCCAATATTTTTGGAAAGATGGATTTCCTTTCTGTTGATCATATAGGAATTTAGCTTGCCTTATGGTCTCCTCCAAAGTTTTGGGATCATCATATTGTATCTTGTCACTGATGAATGTTGGAATTTCACTCAAATACCTTTAAATATTAATTGTATCATCCTTGATGAAGGATACATACTTTAACAGTTACAAAAACCTTCCTTCATATTCATCCATGGTCATACTGCCAAGCTTGAGTTCAAAGAACTCCTTCATTTTCTTATCATAATATCTCTTAGTTAAGTATTTCTTTTGAAAATACTTCTTGAATTCCTTCCAAGTAACATTTTTCTCTTTAATGTGATACACCCACATAATTTGGTCCTACCACATGGATTCCTTTCCCTTGAGCTAATAGATATCAATTCTTCCTTCTGCATGTGAAGAATAATTATGTAATTGATAATACTTTCTCATACCTAGAATCCATGTCTCGACATCTTCATCCTTCTTGTGCTCACCTGGGAACACAAGAGGTTTTATTTTGTTCATTTCTCCTCATATTTCATCCACCCCAAACCTCTTATTATGCTTCCTAACAGGGGATGAACTTTATCTACTGTGTGCTCTCCTATTGGAATGCCTTGGGGAGTGATGGTGATGTCTATTAACACTTCTTGATCTACCTTTCTCATCAGGAGACCGGTAACTTCCTGATTTTCTTGAGTCAAACTCCTTATCTATCTTCTTTTCTATTCTATCCAAGCTCTGCATTAAATTCATGCTGAATTCCTCCTACTGCTCCTTGGCATTCATAATACTCTCATTATTATCTTTATGACTGTGTACATATTTTTGCAAATTCTTAATGGTATCTACCATATTCATGTTTTCTTCCTTTCCTTCTCCATGTCCATTTGATTTTGTGCCTTCATTCCCCATATGGACATCCATCCCTTTGATCTCATATTCCTTGTTGTATGCCCCCTATGTATCTTCCATCCCTCTTCACTCTGTGTTGAGATTGATCTTATCTAACAAAACTTTGTTAGGATGATTTCTTTAACAAATTCAGGAAATTATGCTCAATTATGGTTCCATAATACACCATAAGTATTTCTTCTGATTTTCCTAAAAGTTGCCTACCTAGGTCAATTTTGTGAGTGACTAGTTATATTATAATTTTCAATATATTTCCAACTCTTTCTTCCATTGTCGATTATGAGTTTTGAGCAGAAAGTTATGAATATTTGAAAATTGTGCTTCCTGTGAAGTAATCTCTGTACAACTATTCTTCTTCTTCATGGACGAATTGGTTATTGGACCCATGTTGGATCCTCTCGTTAGGTTCATAATTCCTTTTTACTTCTTTAAGTACATGTCGATACAAATCGAAACCCCACAAAATCCTTCTCTAATCCCCATCTTATCTTTAAATTTTTTTTGAGGTACTAGCCATTTTTCCTTCAGCTCTCAATCTCATGTGACCATGGCTATGACCATGTGCTTAGCTGAAAAGTTCTTATCTGTAGATTTATATATTCAAGGTTCCATAAATTTGGGCTTTGGGGGTTTTCATAGCACCACACTTTACTTCTCCTAAATGTCGAATTGGCGAACTCCTCGAGAGGCTCTCTAGAGATTCATGCTTTAGAGGTCCTTATACCATTATACCTTAATTCACCTGAATGTCAAATTTCTGAATTCTCGGGCTAATGTTTCAACGCTTATTTACTACGGTGCTCTGCTAATTTAGGATTCAAAAATTTTGACGAAACCCCACACTACGTTCCCTAAACGTTGAATTGGAAAACTCCTGGAGAGGCTCTCTAGAGCTTCGTGCTTCAAAGGTTCTTGCAACCACATACTCCAATTTCCATGAATGTCGAATATTCAAACTTCCGGAGTCTCATCAATGATCGTGCACCAAGGGGTGCTACATGTCAAAAATATATAGATTACACATGGCCCAATCTATGGGTGACACATGTCAATTTATAATTGGCACAAAAGGTCTATGGAAAACACAAAACAAGATGACACGTGGAATTCTTAGAGTGGGTCCACGTCACTGTAGGTGACATCAACATGCCACGTTATTTTGATGCTCTGGGATTCAGGATTCTGAGGTTTGGTGGGTCTCACACTAAAACATTTCAAAACACCCAAATGCCAAACTTCCGAATAGGTGTTCCTTGGAGCTTCGAGACTCTAGCGCTCTGTGACTTTGAAACTTTAGGGTTAAGAGGATTTCACACTAGAACACTTTAAATCATCTGAATGTCAAACTGGAAAACTCTTGAATGCTTCTCTCTAGATATTCGGGACTTCGGGCTTTAGGATACTTCTCAACATAATATTTCAAATCTCTCGAATGTTGAACTTCTGAACTCTGCTTCTCTAGATTTTCAGGACTTCAGTGCTTCAGGCTTAAAAAGTTTTTGTTGTTGATCACCACCCAACCCCTAAACTTCCCAACATAGAAATTCCAATCACTTGTTAATTTGCGGACACATGTCCCCAAACATGAATGGTCTGGATTGGTTCTAGACTTTGGGACTTCAGGGAAACCTCCACTCTACGCAACCACAACCAAAATCTCCCATAGTGATGAATTTTCAAACTATTTGGGGATCCAATGACCTACCTTCTCCCAAATTATCTACAGTGTAGATTCACTCCGGGACTTCAGATCATCATGGATTTTTCCTCCTTTCTATCAAAGACTTAAAAATTTATGAAGAAATGAAGTCCTAAGGACTTGAGGGGTTAACCGTTTTCCTCCTTTTCCCAAATATGATGACATGTAAGGATTCAAAACTTTCTAGAAAAGATCCTACGTCCATTGTGATTTCCCGAAATGCTACACCTCCTGATCTTTCGAGAACAATTAAGGTGTGTTATTAGCACCCTCTTGGCTCTTATGGACACTTTGAAAATTTATTTTTTTCCATTTTGACAACAATTCTCTGTGAAAATTTTGCTTCCAATTTCCACTTACACAGCCCATCCAGGCTCAGTGTTGAAAACCAGATCTCTAATAGAAAATTGTAACATACCTAGCCTTCGATCAACTGGGCTATTCCACATAGAAAATATTGTTGAACTTCATATATATAAAACTTAAAGTAGACAAATACATTCTAATAATACACAAATTCATGAGGAAATAACAATAAACATATACATATAGAATACACAGGAAATACCCATAAATAAAAAGACATGTATAAATACTCAACATGCAAATGGACACATAATTTATACCTATATTTTGTAGAAGATCAACAACTGCCTATAGGAATTCCACGATCCTCTCAACATTATACCACGTTGCTCAGAACTCTCAGTAGTGGGTCACCCTTGAGCTGGGAATAAACTCCACCTGGGTAAAGGGATTCCTACCTAGGTTAATACAACATAGAGAAGATGAAGGATTTTGTCCCAGGAGCTAAATCAAACCACTAGCCTACCATCTCTCATTCCCCACATGAATGCCCCACCCCAGGAAGTGTGCCCCTGATTCCCTCAATAGTACTTTAGGTGCCCCACTTCCCTTCCAGGGCTTCAACAAGAAGCTAAAGATGAAGTCTCAGAGCACTGTAGTTGTAGTTGGGCTCCATAAAGAAATCACTTTCCCATCAATTCTCTCACCTGGAGAGAGTTTCTCGTGGGCCTGAAAACTTGCTTCTTCAATCCACGAGCCCGAAAACCTGCCTCTTAAATCCCATGGGCCTGACAACCCATTTCTTAAGTTCAGTGCTTAATTCAACTAGTTACAGGTAATGGATGATGACAGCAACAATGTTTAGTTAAGAACCGGTGAAGGCAAAAGCAACATTTAGGGCATGGAATAGATGATGGAAGCAACATCGCTCAAGTGAGCAACAATACGTGTTTGGTTAAGGTATAGTTGGATTTCTTGTGACAGAAAGATACCACATACAACTCAAGGAGTGCATGAAAGAGCATGAGGTCAAAATGATGGAGTGAATGGAAAATGGTTTCTGAATGTAGAAACATGAATGTGATGGTGAATGGACAGAATGGGGAAACTAGAATAATTTCCCCCACATATATCTACATGCGCCCTTGATGAAACATGGCTCTCAAGGAGCTCGTTTCTCTCCACTTGGGATTTATTCTCTTTCACATAAGAACTTAGGATAAATAATTATCCTCACCATAGGCTTTAGGAATAATATTATAATATTCCCTTGCATATAATCCCTCTAGCTTAACCCCTTTTGTAGGCTCTTATCCCTCCCTTTTCCTTCGTAGTGGAGTTCATTCCCCCATACCCTTTTATTTTGGTTTGTCTACATGCAATGATGTATTATATTAATGATATGAGTGTTTACATATACACAAATATGCTTACTATCCTTTAGCATCTAGGATCTCTGGCCTAATCATCACATAAGCCTCCTGACTAATAATAACATGTCTCACCAGCCTATAAAATATACTTACAATTTCAATTGGGGCTTTGTATTGGGGTATTACAATAATTATGTAATTTAAAATACTTTCTCATGCCCAACATCCTTGTCTCTGCATCTTCATCCTTCTTGTGCTCACCATCAAATGTAGGAGGTTTGATTTTGTTCACTTCTCCTTGTAGCTCATGCACCCCAGATCTCTTCTTATGATTCCTGATAGGGGATGGACTTGAGATATTGGTTTATCTCCTATTGGAATTCCTTAGGGAGTGATGGTGATTTCTGCTAACACTTCTTGCTCTTCCTTTCTCATCAGGATACCCGTGACTTCCTTATTTGCTTGATTCAACGTCCTTATCCATCTTATTTTCTACTATGTCGAAGCTTTGCATTAAATTTATGTTGAATTCCTCCTAATGCTCCTTGCCTTTCATAATCCTTTCATTATCATATTTGTGAATTTGGACATCCTTCTGCAAATTTTTAATGGTCTCTACCAAGTTCATGCTTTCCTCCTTTCCTTCTACATGTCCATTTAAGTTTGTACCTTCATTACGCATATGGACATCCATCCCTTTGATCTCATCTTCCTGGCTATAATCCTCATGTGTATATTCCATCCCTTTGCACTCTGTGTTGATCTTGTTATGATCTTATAGTTGTTAACTCTGTAAAATGTGCAACCCACAGAACTTGTTAGGCTTATTGTTTTAACAAATTTAAGAAATTATGCTCAATTATGGTTCTGTAATGAATCATAATTATTTCTTATGATTTTCCTAAAAATTTGCTGCGCATGTTAATTTTCTAAGTGAGTATTTATATTCTATTGTTCAATACCTTTCCAATGCTTGCTTCCATTCTCAATTCTGAGTCTTCAACATAAAATTATGGATATTTGAAAATTGTCATTCTTGGGAGGTAATCCCTGTACAATTGTTCTTCTTCTTCAGAGTCAAATTATCTCTTCGACTCTTGCTGGATCCTCTCTTTAGGTCCAAAAAATTCTATAATTTCCATTATTGTTCTGTACAATTCATAAATCTATTTATCCTTCTTTGAGCCCTTTTCTTTCTTCAAAATAAAAAAATTTAGGCACTAGCCCCCTTTATTTCGGCCAAAATCACATATCACCATGGGCTATGCCCCAATGCTTAGCTCATAGGTTCTTATCTATATATTGGCTCTGAAACTTTAGCCTTCATAGGTTTCTCCTTCATCGCACTTCATTTCCCATGAATTCTGAATTGGCAAACTTCTAAACATATTGTTCTTCAGAGTTTTAGGGCTTCGGTGCTTCAGAATTTCAAGCTTCAGAGGTTCCTCCTACACTACAAAAAATTCCCTCCAAATGTCTAACTGGAGAACTACTTCGGCTCTCCTAGGATCTATAGCTTTGGGCTTTAGAATATATTGCAACAACATACACCCATTCCCCTGAACGTCAAATTTATGAACTTCTGGGGTCTCATTAGCAACTACGCACCAGGGGGGTCATACGTGGAAACAATATGGAGAGGACATGTGGCCCATTCGATGAGTGACACATGGCCCATGCGATGAGTGACATGTGTCAAGTTGCAATTGGCACAAAAGGTTTGTGAAGATCATGAATCAAAATGAAACATGGCATGCATGATATGGGTCCATGTCACCCTAGTTGACATCAGTATGCCATGACACTTTGGCACTTTGGGACTTTGGGAATTTGGGCTTCAGAGGATTTCACACCAATGCAACTTAAAACACCTCAATGTAGAACTAGAGAGATCCTGAACCATCTCTCTACAGAGATTCAATACTTCGGTGCTCTGACGCTTTAGGCTTCGGAGACCTTATCAACATAACACAAAAAATCTCTCAAACGCCAAAATTACGAACTTACGAACAAATTCTCCTTGGAGCTTCAGTACTCTGGCACTCTAGGACTTCGTAACTTCAAGCTTCAAAATATTTCACACAAGAATACTTTAAAACTCCCAAATGTCGAATTTCCAAACATACTATATTAGGAGCTTCGGGGCTTCGGATCTTCGAAACTTCAGGCTTCATAGGTTTCTTCTACAACACACTTCAGAACCCCTGAACACCAGTTTTTTGAACTCCTGAACACAGAGTTTCCAAACTCCCAAAAATATTCTCCCTGGAACTTCGGGACTTCGGAATTCTAGGCTTCTTAGAACTTCCAAACACAACACTATAAAACTCCCGAATGTCGAACTTCCAAATACTCACTAATCTATGGTCTCATGTCCCAAAACTTGAATGGTCTGGATTGGCTCCAAAATTTCAGACTTCGGGGAAATATCCTCCTAGGAAAAAAAAGACTACCAAATCCTGTAGTGTCAAACCGTGAGATCTGTGGCTTAGATTTGTTCCATGGATAATCCAATGGTCAGGTGTTCCTCCCAGTGATCTACGACGTAGATTCTCTCCTAGACTTTGGAGCTTTGGGGATTTCACCTTCGTTTCATTAAAGACCTAAAAACTGTTGAAATAGTGAAGTCCGAAGGACTTGAGTGTTTAACCGCTAAGCTCCTTCTCCAGATCTGACAGGTATGAAGGATTCAGTCCCCTCCCAAACATATCTCACTTGTTCTCCTTCTCACATTGTGATTTCTCTTATTTTTGGGACTTAAAGAAGCTTCCTTGTTATAACCCTAAAATGCACCATACAGGTTTACCTGGCATCAGGCCAACTCATGCCTCTTCCTAGCCAAAGCCATGCTGAGTAATTCCTCAAAAATCACTTGAAAACAAGCAACCCGTGCCCTAACTTCTCACTGGGCGCGGGTATCCGCTTTCTGTCTTATTACTGCACGCGGGTATCCGCGGGCTAGCCCAAAACAGCCCGCGAGTACCTAACAAAGCAAAAAATCAGGGAATTTTCCGCCGAGACTCGGGGCTTTTTGTCAGTTAACTGAAACTCTCTGCCATGCATGGCCGAGAGTTCGACTAAAACCCTAGCTCTTCCTAGCCTATAAAAGGAGGGGTAGGGGTACTAGTCAAGGGATGAAAAAGGATAGCAA
>SNQJ01S0000017.1:978958-1033689 GCA_010110895.2 Picea sitchensis
CTAGCCTTAGATCACACTACTCAGAACTCTCAGCAGTGTGCCACCCCGAGATGGGACTAAACACCACCCAGGTAAATGAATTCCTAGCTAGGATGATGTATCTGAGACAGTAGGAACAACTCCATCAGTTTCCTACTCAAACTAACAACTCATAGTTTCTCATTCCCCGCATGCCTGTCCCACCCCAGGAAGTGTGCCCCTTCTCTACTTAATAGTCCTTTGGTTTCCCCACTTCCCTTCGAAATCTTCAACAACATGATGGAAAGGAAGTCTCTAATTCACTGTAGCTACAATTGGTCTCCCTCAGGAAATCAATTCCCATCAATTCTCTCACCTAGAGAGAGTTTCTCACAGGCCTGACAACCCACCTATTCAATCCACGGGCTTGACAACCCACCTCTTCAAACCCACAGGCCTGACAACCTGCATATTTTTTCCAATGCTTAAGTAAACCAAGAATATGTATAGGGAATGCCAACAACAATGTTAAAGTGCAGGTGATTGTAGTAGCAATAACCTTCGGGTTTTGTATCGATGCCGCTTAACAAAAAGGTATAGGTGTGCTTCTCCTCTTAGGATTGGTATAGGATATTGTTGATAACATGAAATGTATGGGTACAACTCAATGAGTGCGTGTAGGATGGAGAGGTATGAATGACAGAGAGAATGGAACGATTGGAGTGAATGGATGAGTGTGTCTGAAATGGAATAATTTCCCCACATTTATTTGCATGCACCCTTTATGACATGTGGCCTTCCAGGAGCTCATTTCTCTCCACTTGTATTTCATTTCTTTTTGTCATAAGAACCTAGGATATCATAAGTTATATCCATAGCTTAGTATTTTATGAATACTATTATAATATTCCCTTGGAGATAAGTCCTCTAGATTATCCCCTTTCCTAGGCTCTTAACCCTCCCTTCCCCTTCCTAGTGAAGTTTAGTCCCCCATAATATTTTATCATGGTTTTTATACATCGAGTGATGCATTTTATTAATGATATGAGTGTTTACATATACAAAAATAGGCTTACTAACCTTTAACATCTAGGCTTTCCAATCTAATAATCACATAAGCCTTCTAGCCTATAATAACTTGACTCGCCAGGCTATAAAACATATTCACATTTACAACTGGGGCTTGGTCTTGGGGTGTTATACTATTACCTACAACACTCCCCCCATTATGGAGTCTCAATTAAGCTCTTTTCAGACTCCTTAAAAATGAAAAGATTGTTGAGTGAGCTTTTTTTCTTTCACACTCGTTAAATGAATTTGAAAGGATGTCTATTTGGTGCAAGTTTACCTCTTTTTCAAACCGAATGGACTAATTGTGAAAAAAGAATACTCTATTCAACTTTGTCTATAAGAGTTCTCCTTGGTATTTTTTTACACTTTTTCAGGCTCATGAGAATAAATTTATGAAAAAGAACATGAGATTGAGTTCCAATTGCATTGCTTATTGAATTTTCACACTTTTATGCCTAATGTTAGCTTCAAAACACAATTTTTGAACCCATTGCTTATACATTCCTATCGATTCCTAGCCTTGAAATATGTGTCTTTGTGACTCGAAACCTTATCCTTGGAGGAAGCATCCCCCAAGTGTCCTTTATCCTACACATGATTTCCTTTCATTGATCATAGGTATGTTCCTTGCGCTCTATAACTAGATTTCTTGCCTAGGACACTCATTTTCTCCATTATACCATAGCATTATTTTATTCCTTTTTAGGATTTAATAATATGAAAAAGACCAAAAAAATGATATAATGCTATAGTATAATGGAGAAAATAATATTGTTCTTTGTTCAAGGGTGATATAACTTTTGGTGGCTGTAGTTTTATCACCCTTGAACAAAGAACAATATTTAGTGAGTATCTGATCATTTTGGATATAATATGGATTTAGGAAACTTTTTCTAATTGTTACATTTTATCTCCCCTAGTTGGTTATTCTTACAACCATATGAAGTGTTTGTTTATGCCTCTTGTATAAAAAATGTATCACAATTTATAGTCATGTTGCCTAAGTTACATAATGTGTCATTCTTTTGTTCGATGAAAGTTTAAGTCCAAGTCGACCATTCTATAACTAGTCTCGGGCCTTGCATGTCAGCCTCCCCAAGCTAGTCAAGTTTGTCTTCTCATCACAAGTATCTCTATAATTTACTCATGCTAGTATAGAAAGTCCCCATTGAATTCTTTGTCAAGGGTATTCTCTTATCGACTCTTACTCATTTCTCTGAGAGTATGAACCAAAATTCCACCCTAGTCCTATTTCCATCATTGATAGGTGAACTTGCACTCAGTAGATGACATATGATCATTGGTCATTGGCTAAGTTGTTTCACTTGTGTTCAATGTTAAAAAAAAATCATCACACACAGGGATTCATGCAGTACCTTGGATTCCATTTGACCCCACTGTTAGATTCATTGTTTTTGTTACTAGTCTTCATTATTGGATATTATTCAAAGAGTCTTTGTTGTGCACTATTCCATCTAGTGCATACTGAAGTCGTACATCGGTGTGGTCCTTAAAATATATTCATTTGAGTCCTTCCAAATCTTAATCCTTTTGTTACCCCTTGTGATAGATTATGGAGGATGCCCTAATTCCTTCCTTCCAGCAGATCTCTTCCTACCGGCTTCGACACATATTTCTCTGGGATAGGGATCTAGAGTCATATTTGGTACCTTGGGGATTGTAGTCATTAGTGATAGGCTCTGTCACTATTTACAGTGACAATACATCAATGTACCCTTTTCAGTAGATTCTACCATGTGTTCAACATCACCTCATTTATTCACACTTGTTAGATTGTACCATGATACCTTGACACCTAGAAAACTTGAATTTTCTTGATATCCATGATTTTCCTTTGTGAAAAATGTGGACATCCATGCCTTACAAGCTTGCATCTCGCGAATGCCCTAAAAAATTATGAAAAATAAAATATTTCCACAATTTCAATCAGGTTTTTTCGTTGGTATCATTTCCTAACATCCTTGAGCCCATACAAAATAGATTTCAACTTCCCCAACCTCTTTGGGATGGTATAAAAGCACCATTGACGGAAAATATGAGGACAAGTCTGATGGTGCAAGATTATGATGTTGAAATTTAGCAAGCTTCCCTAATCCTTTAATGCTCTCAGTAGCATCCCCTAAATTGGAAACCCATTTTCCAGTGTACCTTCTTCTCCCATATAGCCATAAGGTGTGCTCCTATCCTTATTGGGTTATGCGAGGAAGATCCTAGTTGTTGAGTTGATGCTAAAATGACTTGTGGAGCAACCCGAGAAGTTGGCTTCAAAGCAATGTCAAAAGTCAAAACATGTTGTCACAAACTTTCATATATTATCAATAATATAAGAGATCCCTTTCCCTCCCGTGTTGTGCTCATTGCAGTGTTATATGTTGTTATTGTTCATATATGCTTTGATTTATACACTTATATATTCTTCTTGAACCCATAACTACCTTGTTGCAACACTATCTTGGTTTCTTATTGCAGGATTGTTTTGGCAGAGACCAGTAGCTCTTCAATAAATTGGAGTAGGGATCGATATCGAATGAAGGGTTTTAGGTGAAAGTCTTCTCCTTTCCCTTTCCTTCTCACTCCTAGTGAAAAAGTAGTTATTTATTTTTTTCATGTTTATTTGTGAGGGGACATTTCAATCTTCTTATTTCAGTCTCACTCTGTTGTGACTTGACCCGAAGTCACAAGGGAAAATCCCTTGATTGAGTAGTGTTTAATTTATAAACAAGTACGTTTTGAAAAATTAAATTTCCTCTCTTTTTTCTTTATGTTGTTTCAATTTGTATGTAAAAATAATTATTAAACTATATATTTTAAAATTTAAGTTGGTCATCAAATCAGTGTGCCTCATGGATTCATTATCCCTAGTGCATATAGTAAACAACACATCGATACCAATTTTATCGAAAAACTAGAAATGCAAACCTCTGCTATTAAAATTTACTGATATTTTGGTTTGCATAGGTTTTAGTGGATGTAACAGTTCAGTGTGTTGAATAGTTGGTTGAACTAGTGCATTCTATATATATAGACACACCGATTCATTATAAAATAAATAAAAGCATCGATGAATTTTAATATCAGATTCATGCACATATTAACGATGTTTTTTTCTCAAATGCAGGGAAAATAAGGTTATAATATCAAATGACCAATACTTTAAATTCCATCTCATTTCAGATCATTGCAAGTTTGTCAACTTCTCCCACACCATTTGTAGTAAGTCTATATTTTTATTTATAATTCATTTATCTAATTGAATTTATGTCATTTATGCACGTGCATTTGAATAATTGTTCATAGAATTATGTAGGATCATAAATTGGTATCGGGGTTAGATGAGCAATATATTCCACTAGTGAAAAAATGTTGCAAGATATTATCAAGAGAAAGATATTGCAGGGAAATGTTTGATGAAAATGGACAGTTGCTTTACCCTGCCAATTGTAACATGCCATCTTCCAATAACCTACATCATAGGTCAACAATATTACACAATGAATTGGATCTATTTTATGAAACACCAAGAGTATGTGCTTGCTCAAAATGTAAATAATTGAAGAAGAACTGTCGACATGTCACATTGTCTCATTATATTAATGATCAACTACCCAAAGTTGATGTTCTAATACATCCCACTACTATCAATAATCTGATAGGTGATATAGAAAAGACACGTAAGAAAACTTCCATAAGCTCCTTTTTGAAAATTTGGTTTCCAAATCAACCATGTTTTGTCCTAAATTGGCCAACCCATTTCCTTATATTGAGTCAACAAAGTGTTCTTATAGTGAGCCAAAGTATGATATCAATACTACCAAAAGCATCACTACTAGGAGATCAAAAAAATTGTATGAGCTAAGAGAAAAAATTTCCAAGTACACACCAAAGTCTATTCAATTCTTGGAAGGTAGTGATGAATTGCCTTTTCCTATCCATCTACAAAGTAAATACCAAACCTGTTACAACTGAGCATTGTTTAGTGCTTGGCCATTGTCCATGCCCGTGACAAATGTTGGAAGAAAATTCTCTTTTTGTGATAATAATTGTATGATTTCCAGGTTAAATTTTTTTTTTTTAATCTTGGGTTGTTTATCCTTTCACATGTATTCGTTCCTCCGAAACAATCAATGGAACTTATTCCATTTTTTGGTCCTCTTTATAGTTGGTTTAATTATTTAAATATTTCCAAATACAAACATATCATTTCCATGTATAGTATGTGCATGAATAGTTATGCTTCTGGAAACTTTAACAGGAAAAACTTGTTATATATCGATGGTCATCCATGAACTCATGGGAACATCACATGGTTCATAAATAGTGGTAGGGACCCATTATTTAGTGAAAAATATTTCTTTGAGGAACACTACAATGAAAAAAATTTCTTTATGAAAAGGAAGGCATCCATATTTGTTTTTGTACATGCAATACATACTCTATCTCCTAGTGACAAGTTGTTAATAAAATATAACTTCTCGTCAAAAATGCCTTGCATTTTATCTACTTTTAGATGTCCCCTTGGGGCATAAGAAAAATATGTTTGAGTAATTGTATTTTTTGGATTTTCAATAGAACTAATGTAAATGTATTGCTTAATTTGAAATTAGTTTTATAAAGTAGTTTTTTGCATGTTACAATCATTACATCAAATATGGGGTTTAATCTCCGTATTAGTTCTACACATAGACTTGTGTTTATTTTATTTATCAAGTTTTCTTAATATTTTTTATATTTTTATATATTAGTAATGAACCTTTTCCATTACAAGCCTTGCACAATAGGGATTGTATTAGGGCCTAATATTTCCCACTTATGAAAAATACTGTATTTTCCCTTAAATTTGATTCTTTATGGATTATCCATGATGCAAAAGGCCCTATAATATCAAATAGGCTCACAAAGGGAATGTGGAAAGCATCACTTAGTTAATGATATCTTAGGATTAATTGTGGAGGACCGATGATAGTTGTATATTAGTTATTTTATAAGACATATGTATTAATAAAATGATTTTGATTACATGATTACAAAAAATATGTGAATGGATATTAATAATTGTAGAATTTACATAGAACACTAATGCCATATAATGCATGCACATTATGTAAAATTAATTTTTTTAGGAGGAAGGTATCATATGCCCATGTTATATAATGAATTTATGTCAAATTTTACTTTTTCCTAAAAAAAAATGGTGGTGGTTGGGACTGCATAAACCAATTAATTAAATTCATCATTTCCAAATCATTTTTCATTGAGTTTCATTTTGGAAATATTTTTAAATAGTTTACACAGACTCATCTTTGATGAAATTGCATACATCTATAGATCTATTTCTATGGATTCAATATATATATTTCTATGTAAATGTTATTATTTGATGAATTGCATGCATTTATAGACATTTCTTTATTAATTCCAAGGATATATAAAAAATAAATTATAAAAATGTTATTGTTTCCTATTATTTTAATATTTTTCATGTAATATATATCATAATTTAAACATACATGTCTTTGATTTTGCAATAAAATTTTAACACAGTCATTTTTAAAAATTTGACATTTTCGCCTACAACCTAAAAAAAACATATTGATTCAATTAACACCTTTATTATTATTATTATTATTAATAGAAAATGAGGTGCATTTTATAGTTTAATATTACAGTTGGTAGAAGTCATCCCAATATAACAATTAAAAAAAAAGAAGAACATCTAAATATGGAAGATATTTGTGAACATCCAAATATGGAAGATATTTGTACCATCACTATCATAAATATAACAATTACAAATGTAATTATGAGCAATTATTATAATCTTATCAATAAAATAAATGATAAAATAACATTTCATAAAAGCATATTTTCTTTGTAAACATGTTTAATCAACATATTGTATCTCAGTGGAAATTAAACAATTCACCTTGAAGATGAATTTAACATTATATGACATTAATACTTATAAGTTTTCGCAATTACAATCCAAAGTAAATGATTTCATAAAACTAAAGTTAAATGTTATATGGAAACTCTAAATTATAATGAGTGATACAACTTAAATTTAATTTAAAAATAGAGAAATCATTATCGTACTTATAATAGATTTTATGCATCAAACAACAACAACATCAACATGATTTCAAGAAACACAATATACATGTGTGCAATATTGTTTATAGCGCAACAATACGATTCAAAGCACACTAGAGTGGTTTTTATGTAAAATTGCATCAAGATACAATTTAATTGACAAAGTACATATGAAACTTCCACAATTAAAGTTTTGCATAGGTTTTCTTTCCGAAGGAAAAAACATAGGTCACTCTTTAATGCCTCTCATAATTTAATGCATGGACTTGATCCTCTACCATTGTGAAGAGTGACCTATGTTTTTTCCTGTACAAAGAAAAACCTCCACAGACTTTAAATGTGGAGGTTTGCATATGTAGTTTTTGAATTAAATTGTTTTTCTTCTAGCTGCTACTAGTGCTACTAGGCTCAGTGTCATCGTCATATTTGATTCACATAAAATCCTTTTTAGACACAGATATATAGATAAAATGAATTTAAAATATAAAACATAAACATATATAACTAATTTGTATTTATCAAAAACTTAAATTACTTTATGTTTGCAAAAAACCAGTGAAAAATTTATCAGTGCTTTTAACAAACACATATGCACTTTGTCGAGTGCTCATTATCAAACATAAGGCACTAAACATAGATGTGTTAAATATAACTCATTGTTTCATCATTGTTAGTCGAGCACTGATATATATAGCGGTGTGTTGTGATATATAACACAATTGTTAATGGTTAATGTTAAACCACACGGTGTGCTTGGTTATATTAAATGCACCAGCACTCTATGTTAGTTCAAGAACTGGGTTTTTTTAACTGGTGCATTGTCTTTTATTGACACACTGTTAACGAGTGCATTTTAAAAGTTGCATTGGAATGATAATGTTTAAACTATTTTTCTCAGTACAACTTAGTGCATTTTGTTTAATGTAATGTGTCGATGCTCCATTTTAGCTTTCTATGTGTTGATATGAGTGGATTTGTATTATAACGCATCATTAATGGGGAATGCCCTAAAATTAACCGATATGGCAAATTATTATATATTTTGATCACTCTGTTGTATTATACATTACAGGTGTGTTTTATTTATTTGAAACACTACAAAGAAAATTTTTGTTTCAAAAACTTGGTGGTGTGTTTGATTAATAGAATGCATCGGTGAATTTATCTCAATTGGTGCAATTCCTATCATCTTAGTAGTGCTTACCATAAGGTGCAATGCACTGCAAAATTTGTGAAAATTTGGCTCGGTGTCGTGCTCTTTACAATACCAGTGCATTGTTTGGATCTAGCCACACCAACAGGTGAAATTGTTGTATATGAACTTACATGGTGTGATGTGTTAATATAAACACTAGTGCTACCATGCTATTGGAGCACTGACATTTTGTTTAATGCTATGTTATGTTGTCGAGAGAACAGGTTACTTGGTGTCCACCAAAATGACACAGTGCAATGATGCATTCAGTTAACATAAACGTATCGTTGACCCATTTTTATGAAATGTGTACACAATAGTACGATTTCTCTTACGAAAAGTACTAGTGTGCTATAGTTTCCATACCATCAGCTTGAATCTTATTGATGCATCGTATAGTATAATGTGCTACTGCAGTTTTTTCAGTATGGGCACCAATATGTTATATTGATTTATTGGAAATTAAGTAGTGGAATTTGTTACTAGGAATGCACCAGGGTGACTCTATTATTGACGCATCACCATTTTGTTTAATGAGGTTTTTTCAATAGTAGAGCCATGAAAATGGGGCATCAAAGGAAACGAACTATAATTTCAAATAGTTCAATATCTATTTTGTTGCAGAGATGTTAATTCCACCAATGCATTTGACCTATTTGACATTGCAGGTTAAGTGGAACGTGCCCATGCATCAGAGTTCGAAAATAATCGATGCATTATTAACAGGGTGTTGTCCTCTATAAATCATTGGATTCAATTAGTTTATGAGGAAGCACTACTTAAGGTAAAACTTGGACGCATCAATAGAAATGCTTACTATGAAGTTATCATAGGACGCATTGTGCTGGGGTGAGCCAACTAGAAGCAACACACAATGCGTAGATGCAAAAAAATAAAAAAAACCCCAAATTTCAAGCTACATTCAAATTTTAAACTCATTAAAATGGAAATGGGAAGGTAATAAACAAATTACCTGGACTTTTATGTCCTGAAGAGGCATGGTTCCACAATTGAGAGGCAATGAAAAGTCATGGTAATTTCAAAAAAATGGAAATGTGTGGTATATCGATCGATGGATCTATTCAAATCACTGAGAAGCACTAGAAAGAATCCGTACACAAAAAATAGAGTAATCATTGGTGCTTTCTTGAGATATTGGAAGCCCTGGATGAGATGTCATAATGAATTATTGTATGATAATTTCTTTTAATTTACCCTTATTGTGGTGCACCATCGGACATTGTGTACGGACTTGCACGTAAGATTCAATGGTACTAGTGTTCTTTGATGGATTGTTGGCCCTTGGTTATGAAAGTAAGCAAAGATCAAGGAAGAAAAGGAAAAATGTGAACTGCATGGAAGACACAGTGATTGTTACTGGGTTGAAGTGAGCAAAACAACAGAAAAGACGGGGCTAAGTAAAAGGAAGCAATCCATTGGATGAGGAGATCAAGGATGATAGATCAACAGAAAAGAAGTATCATGGACAACTCAACAAGTGGAAAAATCTATTGTTGGATGCTTTGGAGCACCGCATGAGAAGGAAGGAAAGATAGGCTAGCGAAGCTTTGAAAACGTTGGTCAAGTTGACCTAGGGTTTTAGATACATAGGGTTTTGGTATCTACGGTTTTGACACCTAGATTTTGGCTGAAAGATGTTGGTGAGTGATTGTAACGTATAAATAGAGGTCTAAAGGACATGGGATGGGTGGCTGTCAAGTTGGTGTTATGATTTTTGTGGTTGTCTTGGTCATTGTGTGATTGAGTGAGTAATATTATGTGAGAGAGAAGTGATGAGTATGAGAGCCTTATGTATTGTAAGATATTTAGCTGGGTACGAAGATCAATACTGCAGTTGGGTGCGCATGGAGGGGAGAGATAGAGAGGGGAAGAAAAAATATCTGCTAGCTAAGAGCATAGACGAGAACTATATGATTCACCTTAATATATTATATAGAACAGTTTTGTGGACATAACCCTAGAGAGAGGGTGAACCATGTATACCTTGTGTTGTGCATGATTGATGCTATGTTCTTTTCTCTTTGATATACTGGTATGGCATTACTTTGTTAGATCTGATAGATGTGTGGAGTAGATCTAAGATGATAAGTGATACATGCATGCTATATTGTTCTAGTGTTGGATCAACTTGATATTTACCTTGGTTGTAGAGATCTTTGTCCTGAAACCCCCCCATAGCTACTTTGGGTGAGACTATATCTTCTCTACAGGTGTTGCCGGAAGGGCTAGTAGGTAGGTCTTATTGGGGAGCTCTTGGAGTTGAACCCTGGGTCTACCCCTGTGCCAACAAATGGTTCTGTTGCCAGGATGGGAATGTTCTTGAGGGAATGTCAAGGTGGTTCCCGTCGAAGACAAAAATTTAGAAATGGATAGAGGATCAAGAAAAGGACATTGTTGAAGCCCAGAACAAGAACCCTAATCTTAGTATAGAGGATTGGTTAGGAAGATGTATATTTACTGATATACATGATATTTTCATTGGAGGAATCCATTACGAGCTATACGAGTGGTTAGCTAGGTTAGCATATACCTAGTTTGAGGTCAGATCTAGGCCACCTATGGTCTGGACATCGACGCTAATCAAGAAGGTCAAGAGAGTTGATAACATCATGTCAAGAGAAGTAGATGACTGGTTTGATAACACCATTGGAGGATACATTACCGAGTTTTTTGTTGATAGAGTAGAATAATATAGCCAAGCCAAGAGATATTTCTTCAAGGAACCCAGAGGAAAATTTTTACATTTTTTGAAGTTGAGGATCAAGATGTTATTACATGAGAAGAACATCTTAAAGATACAGTAGATTGGTCGGATTTGGAAAAGATAATGTTCAAGAATTCAGATAGCAACAATGACAGAGAGGCTGGACATACGCATAATGGGAGAGCGTTTAGAGAAGTTCACCTTGTGAACCTGTTTAAGCATAACTACGAGGATGAGGGTTTCTACAGTGGAGAAGAGGCAGATCTGATGGACGAAGAGAATTCATAACCCATTAGGGCAGAGGAAAAGAAAGTGAAGATCCTTGTTGGGAAGAGCCAAAAACTTTAGGAACTGTGCAGATTGTCGAAGTAAGTACTATTATCCCTCTTGTTGATTTAGTAGCATAAGAAATCAGAGTAATCCAAGTCACCGAAGTAGTCAAATCACTGTCACTAGTAGTCCACCACATACTCGGTCAAGAACCCTAGGAATATCTATGGTAGATGAGATGAGGATCCCTATTTTTAGGGGAGATGGATCTAAAGATCTTGATCAACATTGGTTCCTATGTGAAGCCCTATGGAATATTAAAAATGTTACCAATGAAGCTGTTAAAAGACCTCAGTTCAACACTACTCTAAGGGATCGTGCACTGAGCTGGTACATGAAGCTTGTCCAAGGAATTTCACAGCCTAAGCCGCTGAATGAGATCAACAATGCATTGATTGCAGATTTGAAGAAACCAAAATCAGAATTACAATGTATTACAGAGCTAAAAGAGATCAAGAAGAAGGTAGCTAAACCTGTTTGGGAATTTGATCAGAGATTCAAGAAGTTAACTGATCGATTGCCTTTTTAGATCCCAGATGAGAAGAACAAGGAATGGTTCATTGCTTCCCTTTTACCACGCATCAAAGTTCGTCTGATGAAACAGAATATCTCTTCCCAGGCTGAGGCACTGGAGATCGCCATGAAGTTAGAGTTATCCCATATGGGAGAATCCATCTCAGGTATTAGTCAAATATTGAGTCAGTTGACTAGTTTGTCTCTACAGGTTAAATATATGAAGAAAGAAAAGGGAAAAGATAAAAGATAAGACATATGGTGTGTCAGATGCAAATTAGAAGAACATGAAAAGGAGCACTACCCCTTATTTCATGAATCTTGGCCTCTAGATCTCCGATCCCTTTGAAGAAAGTCACCCTACCCTGGTGCGAGGTATGTAGAAATAGACATTGCCCTGGTGAGTGTTATTACATGCAAAAATATGTTCATACACCCACAAATTTGTATTTCACATTCTTTAAGTTAGTGGGCCATGATGATAGAGATTGTAGGGATTATGACCTCATGCATGAAAGGTCAAGAGACGTATATAAAATTCAAGGAAAATTATAACAAGAAGGAAACACTACACAATACAACTCCCATGGGAGAGGAATCTTCAATCATCGTAGTGGATTCAGAGGATAAGGACGAGGAGGAGGTATCGATCAAGGCCGAGGATAGATCATTTGTTACAACTGCACACAACCAAGACACTTATCAAATGATTTTTAGAACCCTTTCACTACTTGGAGCTATTGTAGTTCCTTCGAACATGTTATAGAAGATTGTCCTGTGCTACTAGCTAAGCTTCAGAAAAGATGAGGACCTCAGTAGAAACCATAGGTGAAACTGATATATGTTGAACCTCACAGAGAAGACCCTAGAGTCATTGTTATCACTAGAGGAGGCATTGTTATAGGATAAGACATACTGACCCAAGGAAAGGCTACAAAAGACTCAAGAGTCAGAAAAGCTACAAAGAAGACCTAGATCTTTGATGCAAAGAAAGAAAGACAAATATTTGAGGAGGCAAGAAATGAGTTCAAAGAAGACCAAGGTTATTCATCAATGTCACAACAAGAAGTAAGAGAAGATGGAATGCCTTTGGCATTCGATCAGTCTGCTTTGCCAAAAGAAGGAAAAGAGGTAAGCAAGCTCATGTAGTTTTTATATACTTGTATTAAGTTGATTTAGGATGAGAGCTTTGTACAAGAGCTACAAAATTTAATCAGACAGTATGAGCTAGGAAAGATAGACCCCTTAATAAATAGGGTAGTACACCAAATCTCTAAAAGGAGAAGGACAAATAAGGAAATACACTTGAATGCTCAAATAGGAGAATATGATATAGACTATGTGGTCCTCGACTTAGGGTCAGAGGTCAATGTCATGGCGAAGAAAACCTAGGCATTGATGGGAAAACCGAAGTTGATATACTCCCGTATCAGGATTAGAATGGCTAATCAGTAGGCAATAAGCCCTTTTGGTAGATTGGAACATTTCCCTGTAGACATCGATAGAGTAAGAACATTTGCAGATTTTGAGGTAATTGGGATAGTTGATGACAACTGCCCTTACCCTGTGCTGTTAGGAATCGATTGGGCTTTCAATAATTCCACTATGGTTGATTTAAAAAAAAGATGAATGAATTTTGAAAGAGATGGCCTTAGGTTCATTGCACCTTTGGATTCAGATGAAGGTCAATGATACACAAAAATTATCAGTGAAGAAGACTACACATATGAACTGGAAAACATATACAAATTAATAGCCATGCAACAAGATTACATTAATCCTACGGCCAATGGAAACCTCAGCTAGAAAAGTGACAACACATGTTCATCAGATTCAGAAGAAGCATAGGAGAGCTGGCAGAAAAGGATGTATGAATTATCTACAAGGATATGTGCTAGATTAACCAGAGAAGTTCGCTGGATCGGCACAATAGTAAGTAACTTGCCCACTTTCGATGGTCTGAATCCTTTAGAAACCTTCTTATCGGAATTTGAAGCAAGTGTACCAATGAAACAACATTTTTTGGCAATGGATGAGGCCTTGAAATAAACACAAGCAATATGGTGGGGGACACACAAAAACAACATTACACAATGGGTACAATGTCGTACCCTGATGACTGCGCGGTTCTCAGCACAAGTAGAAGGCTAAAAAGTTCATTACATAGGTCAAAGATACCCAAAGGACCATGTGAGAAATTGCGAGGAATCCTAGTGTTAGCATCGGAAGTCACTCCTGGATTGCTTGCAGGAGCATAGCTCGACACCCATCAGTTTAATGTCACGATTTATTTATAAAGGGGTGATTAAATGGTGGTGAATACTCAAGGAGACTTCACTCTAACTCAGAGACTGGATCTGGTATGTAAAGAACAAAGGAGGTCTTGATATAACTTCAGCCAGTGAGTTGATTAAAAGATGAGCAGGTGGAAGACTTGGTAAGAAGGGTGAACAAACGACTTTGGGCAACAGGCTTTCAGCGGTTTGTAGAAGAAAAACTCTGAATGCAAGATCCTCTTGGTTCAGGGTCTCAAGAAACTGAAAAGGGGACTTGACTGGATCCTCCAATTCCAAGTCACTCAATGTTGGGAAAATCACAAGAACTAATTAGAAACAACATAACTGCTACAGTGATCCAACCTACATCATCCTATAATAGCTACAAATCGACTGGATCCTCCAATTTCGAGTTGTTCTAACACAGTGTAAATAGAGATGTGAAAGAAACTGACATTCATAAGGCAAGAAGTCTCAAAATTCCTTGCATAACCATAATAACAGTGCTTTGTTAAATCTTTACAGCCAGGAGCTCTGCTCAACCATTGATCCATACAAAAATGGCGAAAACGCCTTCATATACTCAAGAAAACAACAACAACAAAATCGAGACGCCGCATTAAACAAAATCAAACTCCTGACAGTTCCATGGGCGAATCGATGTGCCTTTAATTTGTCACCAGACTTTCCCATTATGGTAGAGGCGATGTCTAACCATCACCAACTACTTCAATAACTTCTTCATTGGGATTGAGGATGGCCCGGCCAACTCGACACCTTTGGGACATGGAAGACCCTCCGCGCTGCCACCTGGATCAGATGAACGGCCTGATGAAAAGGCATGGAGGCCAGCGTGAAGGATGGGGCGCATAACAAGAGTGGTGGCACCAAAACTATGAGGGTGTGATAGGAAGTGACGAGGTGTGAAAGGGGTGACAGGGGAAGACACATGGTGGAAGGCAATAAGCGGAGGGGGCAAGAGATGAGATATCATGGGTACGCTTTTAATGGGAGGTTGACATGGAAAGGAACGGGACACATGGTAGACGGTGAGTGGATGATGAGATGGGAAGGGGACCACATGGACCAGAAGAGGGGAGATGGACAGTTGACATGACAAGACGAGGGGGCCCCATGTTGATTTAAACACAGACAGACAGATGGTGTCTGGATTGCTTGTGCACCGTTGATCCGGGCGCTCTAATCAAATATGTTGGAGATATGCATCCTCGATTCCAACCCCCCCTCCGCTTAAAGGTAGAAAGGTGGGGGGGGGGGTCTGGAATCACCCTGTGCGCTGTTGATCTAGGCGCTTCCATCACAACCGTTGAAGAGATGCGCCTTCGATTCTGGACCCCCCCCCTCTGTTTAAAGGTAGAAAGGTGGGGGGGCTCTGGAATCCCATGTACGCCATTGATCCAGGCATGTGAATATCTGCCATCCAAATTTGTTGACCTCTTAATCACAAGTGCACTTGTGCCCCAAGCTTATAATAAATGGGTTTTTCAACCACTCCTTCGCATTCTAACCCCCCTTACAAGAAATATCGCTAACATTTGGCTCCATGGGGGATAGAGTCATCCCTCTGATGCTCTAAGAACACTTTTGTAGATTCAGTGCCTTGAAATTGGGCTATGGAGTCATTTATTAAGATGAAAATAAAAACAATATTTACAAAAACAAAAGAGCCGACTGCAGCTCACAAAAAACATTTTTTCAAGAAATGCCCATTCACTAGGCCACCAAAAACTTCTTTGCCTTCCAGATCCTGTAACCTGTAAGTGTTGTTAGAAAATACCTCAAGGATATTGAAAGGCCCAAACCAGAGGGCATCAAACTTACTGTGCTTGCCACTGTCCTGCTTGGGTGCATCCCATTTGAGCACCAGATCACCCTGCTTGAATTCTTTCTTTCTTCCCTTCCTATCAAAATCCTGCTTGATCTTGTGCTGATGATCGTAGGCCCTGTTCGTGACCTGCTCTCTAATCTACTTCACTTCCACCATCTGATGAATTCTTCTAACCATATTGTCAGGCTCTCCTTCAAGGTCGTGGAGGAATTTTGCCACAGATAAGGCGAGCTGAGTAGGGAAAACGACCTTTGTTCCGTAAACAAGTTGGAAAGGTGAGACGCCCAGGGACTTCTTGGCTGTCACCCGATCAGTCCATAAAGCAAATTTAAGCTTCGAATCCCCGTCCCTTTTATTGTCTTCCAGTAATTTCTTAATGAGATTGATCAGGCTTTTATTGGAAGACTCTGCCAATCCATTTTCCTGAGGATAATAGGGAGTAGAGTGAATTAGTGAAATCTCAAATTGTTCACAGAACTTGACTTGAGGCTCAAAACTGAAGGGGGTGGTGTTATCAGTGACAATTCTTCTAGGGTAGCCGAATCTGGCTATGATATCCTCCTGGAGGCTGATAATTACTTTGTGGGAAGTGCTCCTGGTGGGAACAACCTCTATCCACTTGGTGAAATAATCTGTCGTAGTGAGGATCCATTTGTGATGGCCACTTGAGGGAGGATGAATCTCCCCAATGAATTCCAATCCACACTGCTGAAAGGGTGCTGAAACCACTACAGGCTTTAATGGAAAAGGTTTGAGCTACTTCTTACCTAAGAACTTCTGGCATTTGATGCAAGATTTGATTTCTCTCCAGACATCAGGGAATAACATGGGCCAGTAATACCCAACTCGGAGGATCTTATGGGTTGTGGTATTCCAGAAATGATGACCCCCACACAGGCCACTATGGAAATCAAATGTAACCTGCTGAGATTCTTGTGGGTCCAGGCACCTTAAGAATACCCCTAAAGGGTCTTTTCAGTACAAGGTTTGGTCGATGAGGCAATATCTTACCGCTTTGAGCTTTAAATCTCTCACCTTGCTCGTTTCCATTCCATCAGGAGGCCTCAATTCTTGCAGAAAATACAAGATATCCCTATACCAGGCGCATCCTGCTAGCAATAGGGCACTCTCAAAATGCTCATCGGATGGCTCATCTTTCTCGTTGATGAAGTTAATTCCCAAGGCTCTGCAATTGGATTCGGCCAACAACTTGGCTAAACCTTGCCCCTTTATCAATTTGGTGGGCTTAACCTCCATATCAAATTCCAGGATCTTGGAAATCCATTTGCCTCTTCTCCCATCTATGTCAGGTTGTACGAGGATGTCCTTCATAGAGGCAAAAGGAACGTACACGGTGATCTTTGAGTGCAAGACATAGAATCTGAAAGCTTTGACGGCTTTCACCAAGGCATAAGCTTTCTTCTCCATGATCTCGTACCGGAGTTCTGCATCTCTCAATGCCTTGCTAAAGAAGGCAATAGGATGCTCTTTCCCTTGCTCATTTTTCTGCCACAAGACTGCTACTAATGTATCACAAGAAGCAAAATAAAAAATCAGGAAATCTTTAGAATAATCAGGATTGATTAGCACAGGTGCCTCAATCAATGCCTTCTTTATTTGGACAAAGGATTCCCTGGGTTCAGTAGTCCATTTCACTTCATTTCCCTTCCTGAGCATGGTTGTGATCTGTTTCACCAAATCAGCAAAATTTGAGACAAATCTCCTCAGAAAATTTATCTTCCCCAAAACGGCCTACACTTCCTTCTTAGATCTGGGAAGTGACAGGGCCTGAAGTGCTTCTACCCATCCAGGGTCAATACTTACTCTCTCGGCTGACACTATATGGCCTAATAGCTTCCCTTCCTTCATAGTGAACAAAGATTTCTTGGGGTTTAAAGATAGGCCAAACCTTCGACACTTCAAGAAAACCCTCTTCAAATAGCAACAATGCTCCTTGTCTATCCTAGAGAAGACTGTGATGTCATCTAGATAGATTACCATGAACTGGTCCTTCTCCCCAATGAAGGCTATGTCCATGGCTCACTGAAATGTTGCTCCTGCATTCATCAGTCCAAAAGGCATTTTGACATACATGAATGTGCCCCAAGGAGTGGTGAAGGCCATTTTTTCCCTGTCCTCAGGCACGACTGGTATCTGATTGTAACCAGAGAAGCCATCAATCATGGATATTCTAGATGCACCAGTGACCTTCTACAATATGTGCTCCATGTTGGGAAGCAGATAATTGTCTTTCCTTGAGCTTCTATTCAGGTTCCTGAAATCAACACAGAGTCTGATTTCCTTGCTTTGCTTCCTTACCAGGACCAAATTGGCCACCCAATCGGAATATCGCAAGGGGACAATGATTTGGGCATCTAGCAGCTTCTTCACTTCTTTCTCCATGATAGGTAGAAACATGGGGTTTATCTACCTCAGCTTCTTCTTGAATGGCTTAGCCTCTTCTTTCAGTGGGATCTTGTGCTCAATGATCGATGTGTCATACGTCTTGAGGTCTTCGTAGGTCCATGTAGAAACATCAACAAATTCTCTCAACAACTCAGTATATTCAACCCTCTACTCCTTGGTCAAACTCCTTGACAACTTGACAAACTTAGGCTCCTCTGGTGTGCCAATGTTGCACTCAGTTGTGTCAGCATCATCACCTGAAACTCTCCCCTTTACTGCCACGTCATTCCCATCGAACAACCTCTCTAATGGGACTAGTCCCCTCGAAATGTGATTGCTAGGCAGTTGAATAATGTCATGCTTTGCTATTCCACTCAGCAGCTTAACCCCATCCAACCTTTCCTCAAAGAAGGAATCTTGGTCGATATGCATATCTAAAAACTCTTCGATAGTCTCCAAGAACTTCTTGATCTCAAGATCATCCTCAAACACCTTCCAATGCTTGACATTGTTAGGTATGGAGGGCCTGTATTTTACTTCTACATCATACCTAAGCTTGGGTGGTAGGGGTACTTTGAAATTGATCACTGATGTAGCCAAGGAATCTGCCACTGTGTTCTCCTCTCTTGGGATGAAGGAAATGTTAAACGCTGAGAAGAAACTGTCAATAAGGTCCCATACCTCATTTCTGTAACTCCTGAGTCGAGGATGCTTGGCCTAGTAAGCGCTTCTAATCTGTTGGACTACCAATTCGGCATCTCCGAACACTGCTACCTCTTGAATTCCCATTTCCCTTGCGGCTCTTAATCCTATGATAAGAGCTTCATACTCTACCACATTGTCAGTGGTTTCAAATTCTAGCTTATAGGACAGGGATGTGGTTTCCTGAGTAGGTGACACAAAAACCACCCCAGCTCCAGCGCCTTCTCGGGAATAGGCTCCATCAAAAAACATTTTCTAGATTGGGGTGATGGAGGGGGGAAATGCATGGAAAATAGTAGGATCATTTTTTAGTTTGAGAGGAGGCTCGGGGGCATGGGTGAGCTGTAGTAAAATGGAGCCTAAATCAGTGTCCAAGGAAAAAATAGGATGACTGGTAGGGTTGGCTTCATCACTGATTATGTAGGCCAGTTGGGCTTCCCTATATAGTCTTCTATATTCTCCTCCAAGCACTGGGATAGTAGCATATGTGAGGTCCATTTGCAAGGTTCCCCCCAGTCTTTTTATCCAAGATCTTGATAAAAACATACCGAACTTGGGGGGAACATCGGCCACTACAATATCCATGACCACACTTTTCATGGGCAGTTGAAACAGAGTCACAACCAGATTCTTAATAACTCCAAGACACTGAAATCTCCTGGAGTCGAAGGAATAGAGGTCATGATAGGCTCGGGTGACTTCTAGTCCTAGCTCTTCCATGACAGTTTTGGGCATGAGGTTGTGAGAAACCCTTGAGTCCATCAAGCAGTTGTGGAGCACTTTATCATGTATGTTCAGGGACGTGTATAAAGGAGGGGTTGAATCGTCTCTATCTTCTACCATGGGACCTAGGACAACTGCTGGCCTTTCATCTTGGAGGTTTATGGAGTCTGCGGGAGGGGATGAGGCTTCAAACTGCAAAAGCTCAGAGAAGCACTTTTTGAATTCTTCATGTTTGATTATCTCAGTGAGGGGCACATGGATTCTGATCTTTTGAATTTCATGTTCGAAATTAAAAGAAGAAGCAAGCTTTGGGATTTGTCTAATTTCAGGAACCTGATTGTGGACAATGGGAGAAAGGGGTTGAGCCTTCTTACCTCTGTGACTGTCTGCTACTTCATTAGTAGGATTCTCTATTCTAGTGGACTTCTCAGGAATATCAGGTGCTTCTGTCTTTTTGTCGGACCTCAGGTTATAGCTGCCTCGGCTGCCGCTAACCTTGTCTCCTTTGCTCAATTCATTTAGCTGACTATTCATGAGAGAATCCTCATAAGATAATTGAGTCAGATGAGGAAAAGGGGGAGTCTCTCCGAAGCAATGAATCTTAGGCTCAAGCTCATCTGTTTCCCCTTCTTCATCCTCGACCACAAAATTGTTCTGTAAGGGGGTCTGAATCCTTTGGTCTTCTCTGTCTCTTCCCCTTTCTCTATGCATAGTTGGGGGAGAAATATTGTTTGGCCTCCTAAAACCCCCTTTTATTTTAGTGCTCTGAGGGCCCTTGTTCATTTTCTTCCTATCGACCTTTAGTCTCTCCATCTCTTCAGAAAAAAACTTCATCATCTTGGTCATTTCATCCACTTGAGGGTGGGGTAATGATGAGTCGAAAGTTGAGGCTTCAGACTTTCCCTTTATTCTGTCTGCGTTGGCCTTGTTCCTCAGTTTGTCAGCTACCAATATGTTAGATTCTACTTCTACGGCCGCATCTTGCATTTGAGCTAAGGAGGTGGCTCTTCTTTCTCTCAATAGAAGACAAAAATCAAGGTCGAATGCACCAGCATAGGAAATTTGGGCAGAGGATTTCGATGGCTTTATCTCTGCAGGGATCTTGTTATACATCTTATTGAATATTTTGGAGAAGTCAGAGACAGATTCTCCTTCCATTTTCTTCAACGACCCAAACTTTGTCATGTAATACATGAAATCTTTCCTATCTCCCCACTACCTCAGGAAAACATTATCTAGGACTTCAATTCTAGCAATAGATCCAGGGGCCAGTCCCCTGAACCATTTCCTTATCTCGCCGTCCAGGCTCTGGGAGAAGACTCTCATCCAACCATCTTCATTTTCAATGTTTAGGTTGTCTGCATAACTGTAGAAAGCAACCAAGTTCTCTTCTGCAGTTATGTCCCCTTCTCCAGTGAACTTGGGCATGTATTTCAAATAGTCTCCAGTAGGGAGAGGATTCATGGAATGGGGTAGGACTAAGGGGAGAAAATCTGGAAGCAACTATGGTGTCCATTCTATTCAAAGGGGGATTAGCACCAGCCATAGGAATATTAGGTTGAGGAGAGCTGGGAGGAGAAGGAGTTCGTGAAGGGGCTACTGGGAATGAGTCTCGAAGTGGAGTGGGAAACAAGAGAGGATTTAAGGAGAAGGCTAATGAACTCAAGTCAACAGGCACTCCTCTTTGTGCAGGAGTGGGGAAATCCTCTGCAGTCATGGGTCTTCACTGAGAAACAACTTCAAAGGAGAGGGGAGTGACAAGGATTTCTCCCTCTAGTCCCAGACCAGGAGGGGAAAACTCAGTAGGAACACTCCCAAAATTCAGGGAATGGGAAACCTTTGAAGGAGGTCTATCAAGAAACTGAGGAGGAGAAAAAGGAGTTATTACAGAAGGAAATGGTAGATTACCTATTTCAGCAGTGGAAGCTTCTTCTTCAGGGGCCTTTCCTTTTCTAAGAACCACCTCTAGATTAGTTATAGGCATAGCTAGAGGCATCTATGGATGTGACCACGTATGTCTACCTCTGGAAGCCACAATTAAAATAGTGGGTTCGCTCTAGTGGAGTCACCACAATGGAGTCACCAGGTGCACAGTAGCAATCTCAATAGTTCTGATATTCGATGCACCTTTAGAATCAACTAATCGTTGTCGTTCAATCCCTAGGAAAATATTCAACTTCATCCCCAGCAACGACGCCAGAAATGTTAGCGTCGGAAGTCACTCCTAGATTGCTTGCAGGAGCAGAGACCAACACCCATCAGTTTAATGTCACGATTTATTTATAAAGGGGTGATCAAATGGCGGTGAATACTCGAGGAGACTTCACTCTAACTTAGAGACTGGATCTGGTATGTAAAGAAAAAAGGAGGTCATGATCTAACTTCATCCAGTAGGTTGATTAAGAGATGAGCAGGTGGAAGAATTGGTAAGAAGGGTGAACGAATGACTTTGGGCAACAGGATTTCAGCGGTTTGCAGAAGAAAAACTCTGAATGCAAGATCCTCTTAGTTCAGGGCCTCAAGAAACTAAAAAGGGGACTTGACTGGATCCTCCAATTCCAAGTCACTCAGCGTTGGGAAAATCACAAGAACTGATTAGAAACAACATAACTGCTACAGTGATCCAACCGACATCATCCTATAATAGCTACAACTCGACTGGATCCTCCAATTCCGAGCTATTCTAACACAGTGTAAACAGATATGTGAAAGAAACTGACATTCATAAGGCAAGAAGTCTCAAAAGTCCTTACATAACCAGAATAACAGTGCTTCGTTAAAGCTTTACAACCGGGAGCTCTGCTCAACCATCGATCCATACAAAAATGGTGAAAATGCCTTCATATACTCAAGAAAACAACAACAACAAAATCGAGACACCACATTAAACACATTGCGTCTGCATGGCTTATGATAATCTGGGGCTATCGTCTCTGAATGATCGTGCAACTACGACAGACACAATCAAACTCCTGATAGTTCCATGGGTGAATCGACGTGCCTTTAATTCATCGCCGGACTTTCCTATTATGGTGGAGGTGATGTCTAACCATCACCAACTGCTTCAATAACTGCTTCATTGGGATTGAGGATGGCCCGGCCAACTCGACACCTTTGGGACATGGAAGACCCTCTGTGCTGCCACCTGGATCAGCTGAATGGCCTGATGAAAAGGAATGGAGGCCGGTGCGAAGGATGGGGTGCATAACAGGAGTGGTGGCACCAAAACTATGAGGGTGTGATAGGAAGTGATGAGGTGTGAGAGGGGTGATAGGGGAAGACACATGGTGGAAGGCAATAAGCGGAGGGGGCAGGAGATGAGATATCATGGGTATGCTTTTAATGGGAGGCTGATGTGGAAAGGAATGGGACACATGGAAGACGGTGAGTGGATGATGAGATGGGAAGGGGACCACATGGACCAGAAGAGGGGAGATGGACAGATGACATGACAAGATGAGGGGACCCCATGTTGATTTAAATGCAGAAAGACAGATGGTGTCTGGATTGCCTATGCACCATTGATCCGAGCACTCTAATCACAGCCATCGGAGAGATGCATCCTCGATTCCAGACCCCCCCCCTCTACTTAAAGGTATAAAGGTGGGGGGGGGGTGTCTGGAATCACCCTGTGCGCCGTTGATCCAGGCACTTCGATCATAGTTGTTGAAGAGATGCGCCTTCGATTCTGGACCCCCCCTCCATTTAAAGGTAGAAAGGCGGGGGGGCTCCAGAATCCCATGTATGTCGTTGATCCAGGTGCGCGAATATCTGTCGTCCAAATTTGCTGACCGCTTAATCACAAGCGCACTTGCACCCCGAGCTTATAATAAATGGGTTTTTCACCCACTCCTTCGAATTCTAACCCCCCTTACAAGAAATATCGCTAACACCTAGAAAACCATTCCTCAAAAGTAATGGGTGCAAAAATTCATTAACACATTAGACAGAACCCCTATCAACTAGTACCTTCAAGCGGAGCTACGCCTCATCACTATAGATTGGGAAGGTATGACTTAGAACTTTGTAACCACATTCTTATTTGATAGTCAATATCCTTCAGTAGATCAAGCGTTAAAGATTGTAAGACAAAAATTACTTGAGGAGGCCTCTATCCCCCTTTTAGAACAAGAAGAGGACGAATGGACTATGCCTCTCCAGAAACTACAAGCCTATTACAACATCAATGTTGATAAAGACGATGATCCTAGGAAGGTGAAAACTGCCGAAAGAGAAGGCCAAAGATACGTTGAAGGACCAAGGGTTGAGCTACCATTCATTGGACAACTGATCAAGATTAAGAAGATCAATATTGGAATAGAGAAAACATTAAAGCTTGCAAATGTTGGAGATTACTGGGATGCTACTACTATTGATCAAATAACAAAGTTAGTGCATGAATATCATGACTTGTTTCCAACCAAGTTCACTGATATGAAGGGAATTAAAGGGCCTATGGGAGAGATGAGGATCCCATTGAAACCAGATGCAAGACCAGTCAAACAAAGACCCTACAGACTGAACCCTAAGTATAAGGAGAAAGTGAAGATTGAGCTTGATAGGATGTTGGAACTAGGAATTATAGAACCTGTCGAAGAGTTAGAGTTGATTATCCCTATGGTGGTACAAGACAAGAAGACAGGAGAAATCAGGATCTATGTAGATCTCAAGAAGATGAATGATGCATATTTGCATGACCCCTTCCCTACACCATTCATTGACGAAGTGTTAGATAATGTGGAAGGCCAGGAGGTATATTCTTTTACAGATGGATTTTCAGGATACCATCAGATCCAGATTTCCAAGGAAGACCGCCATAAGACCGTGTTTGCAACAAAATGGGGATCCTACCAGTATATAGTGATGCCATTTGGATTGAATAATTCCCCAGCCATGTTTTCCAGGGTGGTGGTCGAAGCATTCAAGTAGTTTCTGCATAAATTTCTAGAAGCATATTTTGATGATTGGATTGTTTTTAGTTTATTGAAAAATCATATTGAATTTCTAAGGCTAATGTTGGACAAATGCAGGCAGTGTCAAATTGCTTCGAATCTGAAGAAATGCATCTTCTTTTCACCATTTGGAGTGTTAGGAAATATTGTATGCAAGTAGGGATTGTTGGTAGATCCATCTAAAATTGCTATTATAGTTGATTTACCCCCCCTACTTCAGTCAAATAGTTGCACATTGCGCTAGGACATACTGGATATTACAGGAAGTTGATTAAAGGATATGCCCAGATTACAACACCAATGGAGAAGATTTTGAAGAAATACTATCAGTTTAGTTGGACAGAAGAAAGCCAAAAGAGATTTGACACAATGAAACAAAAAATGGTTACTACGCCCATTCTGGTTTTCCTAGATTGGAGAAAGGAATTTCATGTGCATGCCGATGCATCTTCCATTGCATTAGGAGCCGTGTTAGCACAACTTGGTGAAGGAGATATTGACCATCTGTTAGCTTTTTCTATCAGGAAGATATCAACAACTGAGATTAATTACACCACCACTGAGAGAGAAGGATTAGCCATGGTGTATGCGCTATAGAAATTTCTCCACTACTTGTTGCGAGGACACTTTAAAATTTTTACTGATCACTTCGCGTTGAAATACCTAGTCAACAAGCCAGTGTTGGGGGGGAGAATATGAATATGGATTCTGTTATTTCAAGAATACGATTTTGAGATCGTAGTTAAGCCAGGAAGAATGAACAAATGTCATGACCACTTGTCAAGGTTGGAACATGGCAAAGAGCCAACCAATTTGGAGGATACACTACTAGATGCACAATTGTTGGCCATTAGAAATATTGATGACCACTTCACAGAGATAGTCCAGTTCCTTTCAACAGGAATGGCACCTAGTGAGTATACATTTCCACTAAAGAAACAACTAGTAGTGCATGCTACTGACTTTTCACTTATAGCTAGACAGCTATACAAGATGGGCCCTGATGAGATATTGAGAAGGTGTGTTATGGAGGAAGAGAGACCATTGATCCTCATAGAATCTCATGAGGGAATCACAAGAGGACATTACATAGGGAAATAAACTGCACATAAGGTTCTTAGAGCTGGCCTTTGGTGGCCTACCTTACAGAGAGATGCTAAAGACTATTACAGAGCCTGCGATGTTTGCCAAAGAGTTGGGAAACCATCCAAAAGTTCCATTAGCACCAAAAGTAACCCTACAAGAATTTGAAAAATGGGCCATCGAATTCATGGGACCTATAAACCCATTAGGAAAGCGCACAGGAGAAAGGTACATAATTACTGCAACAGAGTACTTGACTAGATGAGCTGAAGCAAGAGAAGTTAAGGACTGTAGTGCAACTACAGCAGTGTGCTTCATATTTTATGACATCATAACCAGGTTTGGATGCCCAAAGAACCTTATGAGTGATCAAGGAACACATTTCATAAATAAAATAGTTGAAGCCCTGGCTAAGGAATTTGCAGTCCACCATCACAAGAGCACACCTTACCATCCACAAGCAAATGGAATGCTAGAAGTATTCAAAAATATCTTGGAGACAATGCTAATGAAGATTTGCAGTGTGAACATGGATGAATTTAAAAGTACCAACAGTACTATGGGCCTATAGAACCACTTGCAAGAAGCTAACAATGCAAACCCCTTTTAAGTTGGTGTATTTTCTCGAAGACGTTGTCCCAATGGAATATTTGGTACCAAGACTAAGAATTGTTTCCTTTACAGATATGGATGGCACTGACATTGTTCGATAGAGGCTTCCATAGTTGGTTGAACTAGAAGAAGATAGATTTATTGCAGGATTCCATCAGCAGGTACAGAAGGAAAGAGAGAAGGCCTATCATGACAGACACATCAAGAAGAAGTCCTTTAAACTAGGTGATGTAGTACTGGTATATGCCATTAAGTTCATCAAACATATTGGGAAGTTCAAAACACATTGGCTAGGGCCATATGAGATCGCTTATGTTACGGAAGGAGGAGATTCACAATTGAAGACTTTGAATGGAGAATGGAAGAAAGGATTAGTAAATGGGAGTCGGTTGAAATTGTATTATGACAACCAGATGCCTCTCATCTCTCAGTAAAATCATAAGGAAAAGGTTTGAGGTACCAACTACAGTTGAAACTGGGTACCAGACACAGAAAAGATAGTTTTCACAGGGAAGGAGAGGAGGCAGAGAGCAAAAAGTAGAGGCTACATTGCGCAGTCCGAAGTCGAAGTAAAACATAAAGGATAGATCTGAAGTTCCCCAGGACGAGTCATAGGTGAGTTTTGGGGGATTTTTGAACCTTGGTTATGAAAGTAAGCTAATATCAATGAAGAAAATGCAAAATGCGAACTGCGAGGAAGACACAGTGACTGTTACTGGGTCGAAGTGAGAAAAACAACATAAAAGGCAGGGTGAAGTAAAATGAAGTAAGTCATTGGATGATGAGATCAAGGATGACAGATCAACAAGGAAGAAGGATCATGGACAACTCAGCAAGGGGAAAAATCCATCGTTGGATTCTTTGGAGTACCATGCGAGAAGGAAGGAAAGACAGGTTGGCAAAGCCCTGAAAAAACGGGTCAAGTTGACCCATGATTTTAGACACCTAGGGTTTTGGTATCTAGGGTTTTGACACCTAGGTTTTGGCCTAAGGTTGTTGGTGAGTGATTGTAATGTATAAATAGAGGTCTGAAGGACCTGGGATGGGTGGGTGTCAAGTTGGTGTTATGATTGTTGTGGTTGTCTTTGTCATTGTGTGATCGAGTGAGTAATATTATGTGAGAGAGAAGTGTTGAGTATGAGAGACTTTTGTATTGTAAGATCTTCAACTGGGTGTGAAGATCAACCTTGCAGCTGGGTGCGCAGGGAGGGGAGAGATAGAGAGGAGAAGAAATAAGATCTTCTCAAAGAGAGCGCAGACAAGAACTGTATGCTTCACCTTAATATATTATAAATCATAGTTATGTGGACGTATCCCTAAAGAGAGGGTGAACCACGTATACCTTATGTTGTGCATGATTGATGTTATGTTCTTTTCTCTTTGATATACTAGTATGGCATTACTGTGTTAGATCTGATAGATGTGTGAAGTAGATCTAAGATGATAAGTGATATATGCATGTTGTATTGTTCTAGTGTTGGATCCACTCAATATTTCCCTTCATTGTAGACATATATGTCCTGCAACCCCCCCATAACTGCTTCGGGTGAGATTGCATCTGCTTTGCATGTGTTTTCATAAGGGCCAATAGATAGGGCTTATTGGTGTGCTCTTGGAGCTGAACCCTAGGTCTTCCCCTGTGCCAGCATGGATTCTTGATATTTTTTTATAACATATGATGATGCATTTGAACATCAACGCTCAAATGCATTATGTTTTAGTTGAGCACTAGGGTGAGTGTACCTTTAAAAATGCTCTATGGCCAAGGGTAAACCACAACAGACAGGTATGACTACAAAAATCAAATCAATTCCATCATATGCTATATAAACTAATATGCGAGACAAGATAGAGGACTACATCGGTCCAAAATTCAATGATGGTCTGCCGTTGAGCACTTTGACTCAAATGTTTATACCTATAATAAGTTATTAACAAACAAGCAAAGAAAGCATATAGTGATAATATAAAGGGGTTACCACATTAGATAGAATAATCCATTAATAAGCATTACAAACATGCCCATGGACAATAATTATATATTTTCATGATACCAAAGTGACCACATTACAGACTTCCATGTCGGCATAGTTCGAAACCAAGAAACCAAGTTCCTTCCAATTGGACTTCCACCACTTCACTCCTCCACCAAAGGAAAGCTCGAAGGAGAGAGACAATGAGGGTCGCTCAACAATAGGGAAATATATTGAGGGGATGAACACTATGTTCAAACTTGAGGGACAAAGGGAAGCAGACTCAATATGAAGTAATTTCTCTTGAGTAACTTTTCTCTCAAAGTTGAAAGATTTCTCTTCCTTTTCCATAGCTTGGAATTGTGCTCTTATAGCCTTAAAAATGCAACTGAAGGGTTGCGTCAGAATGTTTCCAGTGTGTGGAAGGCTAAGGATTAGAGATCTCTTATCGTGACATGGAAACCTGACTCTAGGTTTGTATTTTCTAGCAGAAATCCTGATGTACACGGGCTATAGTGGAGCAACCTACGTATACACTTGTTGCATAGCTATTAGGGAACATATATGTGGGAAAATGTATATTTTTAGATTTGGTTTCAACAAAAAGGGATGATAAGCCTACATAGGGAAATGGAAAAAGGCTCTCTGTGCAAGATAGAAATGGTGAGGCAAATCTTTCTATAATAGATGCCCCCTAGTGTGTTATATCAGAGGAGTATATGCAATGGCTGAAATACATTATAAATAACCCATGGGTGGAGTGGTATAGAACCAGTTGGATGGACTCGATTTCTCATAACATTATGTACTGACTTTTCATACATGGATTCCAAGAATACAACGAAGATCCATGTGGAAAATATACCAAATAAGTGTCCATGGCCATGAATAAGAAAATACAAATGCGGTTATGTGTCAAAAGCTATCATAGTCATGAACAAGGCCCAGTGAAACCAGTCTCAAAACCAATCTGAAGATATCTGTATACCATGGAGTACAATCTGATCTCCCATGATCACTAAAGTCAAACAGATGTTGGTCCAATGAAAGGGAAGCAACAACTCAGGAAAGTTGCAACCACATAGTGATGTCTTCGAGTCTTCTACAATATCCTCCAAGGGGAAAGTCTACATCATCTGAATAAAGGAGTTGAGGTCGAACATAATGAAACACTGTTTGATTACCGATCATTGAGGTATACCGTTAACAAACATGAGACAACCTACCAATTATGAAAGTAGGTATCAAGGCACCAAGTACATTCCTACAAGTATGAATAAAGGAGTCAGTGTCGAACATTTGAGAAATCCATTGATCATGAGACATTGATGTATTCCCATCTATCAATGGTGAGAGAGCCTTCCACTAATGACTGCAAGCCTCTAGGTACTCATAAAAATCTAGGTCCCATATCCAGAATAAATGAGTTGAATTCGATGGAAAGAGACCCGTTGAAAGGAGAATGTTAAGGCGTCTCTCATCAGTCAGCACGAGGAACAAAGCGGGTGCTTCACAACTTGGTGGAGATCAAAGGAAGAACATGTTCATGAACCAACGACCATGTGCATCTTTTGAGTGTACCAAATGCAAGAGGTATACAAAAAATACCCTTTGAATATCAGCCAATGATGAAAAATGTTGACAAAGGAGAGGAAACCACCAATAAGGCTAATGGAATCCAAGACACTACACAACCCCCAAAGTGTGAATAGATGTCTTGCTGTCAAACATAAGGGAAACCACCCAGTCAATGACCAATGATGAAATGTCGATTGTTGGGTTCAAGGTGACCTACCAATGATGAAAGTAGGGCCAAGGTTCAAGGTAAGACCATAGTATCATGTGATCCTTAGATAAACTGAGGGTACAAATGACATGAAAAGTCAATATTTCTGAGGAATGGCTGACATAGGTTGATAGACTTCCTTTGAACAAGAGCATGAGACATATGGTGTTCTCTGGAAACATAGACTCAATGATGTGACTATTTGATGCAAGAGGTATCAATAACATTATCTATAGGGACTATAAGAGTAAAAAGTCGATATAGAAAACTCTGTAACAAGATCATCTTCCTAAGTCCATGCTAAACCTAAAATTACAATGACACGAGGACTCAATAATTTTTTTCTCTGTTCAAAGGAGAAATGGCTGCTGCCAACTATAATATAGTACTCCCTCCCCCCCCATCTTTTTTTGTTTTTTCATAACAAATGAATTCTATGATACAGAGGAGGAAACAAGTGTCACAAGTAAGAAAAACTATTTCCAACAGTGGAACATACATATTATTAATGCAAGGAAATTCTTGCGGGAGATGGACACTCAGGGTGATGCTTCCTCTAGGGTATAGGGTGTCAAATTGCAAATGATATAAACAAGGATCTGCTTGGTTGAGGATGCAAAACTACTTAGGTAACGATTTATAATGCAAAGCGAGAACTGGTTAAAGGATCAATACTGCAAGTGAGGGCATGAGATGCAATCACAACTTAATGCCAAAAAATATCTTTTTTTATGTCTTGTAGTCTACTTGGTGTGAAAAAGGGGTAAACTTGTGCCAAATAGTTGTCTTTTCAAATCCAATTTACGAGTGTGAAAAGGACAAGTTCACTCGGCAATCTTTTCTATTTTTGATAACAAGTTGGAAAAGAGATTAACTAAGACTCATGACCTTCCAATCCAATTTAACGAGTGTGAAAGGGACAAATCACTCAACAATCTTTTTAGTTTTTATACGAATCGGAAAATAGCTTAACTAAGACTCGTTTTTGGTGTCTTAATCACCATGTAAAGGGTGAGGCCAAGGCTCTTGTCTTGATCTTCTATGGAAAGTCAGTATCTCATGGATAACTAACAAAATCTTGGGAAAACCCAAGGCTCTCCAAGTCCAAGAGGAGAAAGTGCTAATGAAGGCTACAGTCTCTGTGATAGTTCGAATAATGTCTCTTAATGGAAAAGACATAGGTGGGGGTATGGGATGTCCCATCAAGTCATCCCAATTGAAGGGAACCTCATCAGGACTAGGAGAAAGGGTATTTAGGGGAAGAATAAATCTCTCTTGTTCAGAAGGAGTAGGATTAGGAATGTCGATGATGTGATTAAAGGACACATCACTCTCTTCAAGGAGAGTAGGATTGATGAGAGATTGCATTGACGTGGCCACTTCTTCAATTATAGGTTGAAGAGGATGCATGGTAATGTGGGAGAGAGACGCTTCAGTTTAGAAAAATAAGGCTATGTCAAGAGGGGATTGTGGTGGTGGGACCACCAAGGCAATCAAAGAAGTAGTGTGAGGAGAAAACAGGGATGTCTCAGAGTCTGAAGGGCTCTTAGGTGAGCCCCATGCTTTTGGTATCTCAATAGTAACCAGACACAAACGAGTAAGGTGATTTCCTTCACAAGTCCTGCAAAGGAATTTAGGCTTACGTCTAAGACGTCTAGGCTTCTCGAGGTAATTAGCAGGGGAAAGAGAGTCATCTCTTGAATGATGAATAGAGGTTCGAGATGTGACATGGCTATGATTTAGAGTGAAAAGGATGGTTCCCCCAACATAATTAGAAGAGGTTGGGTGTGAGCTATCGACATAATTTGTAGAAAATGTTGACGCATCTCCAACATGACCCGCAGAGGTTGGGGATCTAGCACCAGTGTGACTGACAGTGATTAGGCTAGCGATAGATGGTGGTATTTGATTCCAAGGTCTAAGGAAAGATTGATTCTGAAACATTGCAAGCCAGGAAGGATCCTGGTGTACTCCCTGTCCCTACCCAGAAGGGTGGTAGCTTGCACTAAAATGTTTTGAAGAAGTTTGGATGGGCATCATCACTAAGGCCTACGAAGGGATCGAGGTTAGATAAGAATTATTCAAGTGATGATGTATTTCCCCCCCTTGTGAAGGGGTCTCATAATAAGGGTAGTTCGAACCGTAAAATTGATTTTCCCCATATGAAATACCCGGAGGCATCTGAGGGCCAGCCATGGGAATTTTTTTTGAAGGAATTGATGTTGGCCCTTGATCAAGTTTTGAAGAATACTTGGTCATATTTGATTGTTTTTGGGACTGCGACAACTTGCCAAAGATGGAGCGCAATGTGAAGTGGAAATTAGGGAAGCAATACCTATTTTTGGGTCCCTTTTAGGGTTTTGGGTTGATCTAAAGGGAAGGGATGTCGGCTCGTGGCTTTACCCATGCTTAGTCCCATTTTGTAACATATAAATAGATACTTAGGAAATGTTAGTATAGGATAGTAGTACATATATGTGATGTATAGCTAAAGGCTTAGTGCTAGTAGCTAGATTTGTGTGATTGGATGCATATTGCAAGTTCTCTGTGCATGATTGTAAGGAGATTGAAAAGTTAAGTGCAAGTTGTTGTAGTGTTGTGCTGAAGTGCAAGGAAGAAGGATCTAGAGAGCTGTGCAGATCTTCTATCATGTGCGAAGTAAGGGTCACTAAAGCTCTATGCTGTAACTGCTTGACCGAGATAATATAAAAAAGAAGACTTTGTGGACATAGCCCCAGGGGGAGGGTGAACCATGGTAACTTTGTGTATTGTGCTATTTTCTTCAACCTAATGTGTTTATCTCCTTCTTGGCTAAGTGCTTGCTGTGAATAAATAGATCTAGTTATGCTCTGTGCTTATGATATATGAATGAATGTTAGATCAAATATATAAGATGCTTAGTGCTTGATCTGCTGAATCTAATATATATTTCTGTGGCTAAGTATTGAATCATGTTTAGTCTAAGTATCCACTGTGATGATCTATGCTATCTATGAAGTACCATAAAGGGTTAAATATTGATGAATGATCTATGCTAAGTGCCCCGTAAAAGATATAATCACAGATCAGTGTCCCAGCTAAGGTTGCACACATCTGAGTCCTGCAACCACCCTTGTCTCTACCTCGGGTGAGACTTCATCTTCTTCGCAGGTGTTGCCGAAAGGGCTGGTAGTTAGGGTTTTGTTGGTGCACTCTTGAGCACTGAACCCTGGGTCTACCCTTGTGCCAACAAATGCTTCTATTTCTTGGACCTAGAACTGTGATTGCTGGGAACTAAAGAAGAAAAATATTTGTGCAAAATAAGCTCTGTGCGTAGATCTGTTGCCCTAGTGCACTGTATTCTACTTGACCTATGAAGCTTTGTGTTGAGAAAGAAAGGTCATATCTGAAGGAAAGAGGTCAGACTAGAAGAAAGAGGTTGATACTAAAGAAAAGAAGTGATATCTTAACACTTTATGCTCTAAGAAAGTTAAAAGCATAAATTTCTGTAGAAAAGAGGTAAGATCTATAAGCTCTAGCCCCTAGTAAAGGTAAGAATAGTTCAAGTTTTAGATCTGAAAGATTTGTTCTCTATATAGGTAAGATAAGTGGAATTTGTTTGTTTCTGAAGCACGAATTTAGGTATGCTTGATAGATTTTGTCCTAGCCTCTATAAAAGAAGGTTTGATATGAATAGGTCTGATAGGAATAGTGAAAGATATGTCATACCTATGCATAGAAATAATTTTTGGACTAACCAATGGATGCAGGATCCTAGAAAGAAATTTTTGCAGGCTAGCCATCATGATCCTAGCGCATAGTACAAGAAGAGTTGGGGACCATGGATGAGAAAGAGAGGATTAACTCTTTGTTACAATTGTAGAAGACCATGACATATTGCTAAGGAATGCCCTGGGAGAAACACTAGCTGCCTCTGTTGTAAAGCTGTGGACCATGAAGTATTGGATTTCCCTATAATGATTGATAGACTTGAAAAAATGAATATGGAACAAGAAAACTATGAAGGAGATCAAGAGACTAAAATTATGGAAGAACCCTAGAAAGAATCAGAGATCATGTTACTAAAAATAAAAGAAACCCTAGATGATCATAAGGATGTTAGTTTGTCAGAGATCTTCAAAGAAAAGGAGAAAATCAAAGTAAGAATAGGAGACTTCGACATTGATTGTGCTTTGGATGAGGGAACACCGATGAACATTATGATAAAAAGCACTTGGGAAACCCTAGGAAAGCCTACTTTGGTCCCTTCACTAGGAACCATCGGATTATTTAAAGGCAAAATGGTAACCCTGTGTGGCAGAATTAACCAGATAGATATGAGTACCCATGGAACTTGGATAGAGGAAGAGTTCAAAGTCATTAGATTTATTGAGGACCGCGCTCCATTTCCATATTTGTTAGGAAAGATCTGGATTGAAAAAGACCATATCCAAAGGAAAGAAGAAAAGGAATCCCTAGAACAGAAGAAGCAAGAACTCATGGAATTTATGACTAGAAGGATCACCTACTTGATGGAGGAACAAGAGAATAGATCTCAGTTGTTAAAAACTAGGGACCTAGATGTCAAAGTTATAAGAGAGTTAGAGGAACCACAAAACACTGAAATACCTAATCCATATGATGAAGGAGTATTACCCTTGGATCTAAAGAAAGAACCTAAGCATGTCAAGAGAAGATAAGACTCAGAATGGAAAAAGGTTGATCGAGACTAATCTCACTAGGAAAAAGTCTAGGAAGCTAAGTAAGAAGAGGTTCAAAATTAGAAAGTTACAGAATACTCCAGAGGAAACTTCGCAGAAGGAACAATCACAAGAATCGAGCTTGGTCGAGATATCAGGACAACGACATCTGGCACTTCGCCATGGTGCAACAATATAGTCGTTGGACCAATATACTCATTTGACTTCCACCCCAAATGGGTCGAAAAGTAATTATGGGTTCCCACTAGACCATTGGACAACACCAAAATGGATAGAATGGAGTTAATGAAGGCCCCATATCCATTGCAAGAAAACCGTTTCTAAGTTTCCCTACTTAGTCCATCGCATCACACATCGAGAATACTTTTTTCTAAGTGAGAATTTGAGCCTAGAACTTGAGATTACTTCACCCTGTGATAATTGCCTTATTCCCATACTGTTCATCGTAGTCTCTAAATTCATTTTCACACCTAAGCTAGTGGACCCAAGCTTGTATGTCAGACGAGCTCAACGTTGTTGAGAAAGTAGTTGAAGAAGTTTTGATTGACCTAATGTCTGAGAGAGTCATGTCAGAGAGAAGGATTTCTGTAGGTGTGCAAGCATCATCGATAAGAGGAGTCCAAGCTTCTCCCTCCACTGGTCATGGAGCAGGACCTTCCAGAACCATGACCGAGACAAGAACAAAGCACAAAGACGATATTGCAAATGCCAAGATGATACTACACATTTTGTTGGTTTACATACCACCTTTGGGTGGAAATATTAACTGTGACAGTGTACCCAGAGACTTTGAGTACACCTTGAGCACCGCATATCTTCCGAAAGGGGTGCGTGCAGTACATGCTGACCAGGATAAGCTCGCAACACTGAAATTTAATGATTTTAACCTTAGAGATCGCAAAACCTACAACATGTTAGCTCTGCATAAATACTTAACCAATACCAAAGGCATAAATCCTAATATTGTCCCACAGTCCTGGACCCAGAACCTCAAACAGTCCACACTGCTCAACATAATGAAGATCCATCACTTCGGCAGACACTAGGAAGTCAACGCATGTGTCAGGTTGTTGCTATCTTACTACCATGGAAGATACTTATGGTTGGACCACCGCATCACTATGGATCCAACTCTGATCAACCAGATCATAGGACTTAGCATGCAAGGCCTTGACCCACAGGACCTTTACCCAGGCAAGACCTCTAATCGAGCACTAGCATAGCAAACAAAGGAAACTTATGGTGATGTAGAGAAGGGTACGTGAGTCTACAAGGTAGCCTCTATCCAGAGTGGTGCAGTGCACATTTCATGTCAGTTGATTACGGGCAAGTTAGTTCATAAGAAGAGACCAACAAAGGTGACTGGCTTCATAGTTGACCTCACAAGGAAGTGCGTCGAGGGACTACAAATGAATTGGCCACAGTATCTTGTAAACTAGTTAGAATTGGATTGCAGAGGAGCGCAAGACCAAGGGTATGAGTTCCACTTTACTTGGTTGCTCATACTCATCGCATTCATCGCTTAGGAAGTGCCAAAGGGATCCAATTTTCCAGAGATCGAACCTTTCAAACCACTAGCCATGAATTTCTGTATGCTGTGGTACTCTAGCGACATGAAAAAGAAGTGGTAGTCCAATGTTGTCTTCCACACCTACTTCAATGAACTGAAGAATGCAATTCAGTCTACACTACGAATCACCCCAAACGTACTTCATAGGTTTAGAAATTTGATGAAATTTAGCCTAGAATGCCACTTCACCTATATTACAGCACGCGGTGATGAGCATAAACAACATATCCAATCCTACTACAACTTGATAGAAGATGACTTGGAGGATATTACCAAGGAATGGTCGGTGGACCTCCTTGTTGTAGCGGACCCCGCAGACATGTTCGATGAGGAAAGCCATAAAGCTATGTCAGATATACTTGGGCCAGGAAGGACTAAGAAGGATGACAAAGTTGAAGATGTCCCTAGCACGTCCATGAAGACTACTTCGATCTCACCTATGCAGGGAGGTGATGGTGACAAGCTAGGTGGTACCAAAGTTGAGAAAAATAGACGCAAGGTTACTCCACCTAGAGAGGAGGAGGATCCATCCATGAAAAGAAATATGGCACCACTAAAACTCTCCTCCCGAAAGAAAGCTAATGCCACCCAGACCATGATTAAAACTACCCTTACCCTGGATGACTTCGACTTCTTAATTACTGCGTTGAAAGATGTTTCACTAGAGCTTGCAGAAAAGAAAGAAGTAAAGCAAGAGGAGCTATTCAACCAAATCAAGGGAGAACTCAAAGAAGTGCAGCAGGCACTCTAGTCCAGCCAAGCAATTTCTACAGTGCCCTTTATAAGTGGAACATGAGAAACATGTGATGAGACCACTCAATTACACCAGATCACTGATCAAGTTGAAGCTCTCCTTTGACGAGATCAAGAAGACACATCAGAAGCCACCCAAGCTTTGATGCAAGAACAAAAGGAACTTATAGAACAACAGAATGAGGCATATCAGGAAAATCCTGCCCTGAAAGCGAAGTGGGACGAGGAAAAGGCACAATTGCTAGTAGAGCAACTTGAAGTATAGGAAAGGGTTCACAAAGAACTGCACTCTATGATAGTCATAGAAGTGAATATGGAAGATTGTCTCCCATAGTAGGTGACCCAACTGGAAGAAGTAATCCAACAACTCCAACAGCGCATCACGGATCTAGAGATTTGCAGCATGCCCAAGACTGCCTAAGAAATAAGATATCTAAGAGAGTCCACTGCTCAAAGTGCAGTTGTCCAATTAAAATCCTTTTCCTTGGAATGCAAGCAGCTGAGTGCTAGAAGCACCCAGACTTATGAAACCCTCATAGAGAATCCAGAATTATAGACATTGGAGGCACAACTCCAAGAAGAAAAAAAGCATGCAGACACACTATAGGCATAGATAAAGACTTTGACCCTAGTCGAAATAATGAAGAGGTTCACAGAACAATGCACAACCCAACAACAGGTACATACGCTGCAAAGTAAATTGATGGAAGTCTCCCAATGACTTCAACCAATCCAAGAAAAGGCATGCCAACTGTTCATTGAACTTGAAAGCCAAGGAGTTTAACTTGAATAGGTTGTCATCACTGTAGAACAATTCCTGGATGGACCGCTCAATGACATAGTGATCTAGGAATTTATTGAGCAAGAGGTTGTCGCACTGCAGCAGGTCAAAGGAGGTCGAGCCAAGCTTGAGGCATTTGAGGCAGAATTGATCAGACCTGAGTGACTCGGAATGAGTTACAGGTGAGTGTTAGGGGCATGTTGGCCCTTGACCATTTTTGGGACTGTGACAGCTTTCCAAAGATGGAGCACAACGCAAAGCGTAAATTAGGGAAGCAAGACCTATTTTTGGGTCCCTTTTAGGGTTTTGGGTTGATGTAAAGGGAAAGGGTTGTCGACCCATGGATTTACCCATGCTTAGGCCCATTTTGTAATCTATAAATATATACTTAGGCAATGTAAGTATAGGATAGTAGTACATCTATGTGATGTATAGCTAAAGGCTTAGTGCTAGTAGTTGGATCTGTGTGATTGGATGTATATTGCAAGTGCTATGTGCATTATTGTAAGGAGATTGAAAAGCTATGTGCAAGTTGTTGTAGTGTTGTGCTGAAGTGCAAGGAAGAAGGATTTGGCAACCTACGTAGATATTATATCCTGTGCAAAGTAAGGGTCACTAAAGCTCTGTGTTGTAGCCGCTTAATTGAGATAATATAAAGAAGAATACTTTATGGACGTAGCCCCAAGGTGGGGGTGAACCACGGTAACTTTTTGTATTGCTCTTTGTGCTTCGACCTAATGTGTTTATCTCCTTCTTGTCTAAGTGCTTGTTGTGATTAAATAGATCTAGTTATGCTCTATGCTTATGATATATGAATGAATGTTAGATATAATATATAAGATTCTTAGTTCTTGATCTATTGAATCTAATCTATATTTTTGTGGCTAAGTACTAAATCATCTTTAGTCAAAGTATTCACTGCGATGCTCTGTGCTATCTTTGAAGTACCATAAGGGTTAAATATTGATGAATGATCTATGCTAAGTGCCATTTAAAAGATATAATCACAGATCAATGTCCCAGCTAAGGTTGTATACATTTGAGACCTGCAACCACCCTTGCCTCTACCTCATGTGAGACTTCATCTTCTTCGCAGGTGTTGCCGAAAGAGATGGTAGTTAGGGTTTTTTTCATGTTCTCTTGAGTGTTTAACCTTGGGTTTTCCCCTGTGCCAACAACTAACATGGTGGGAGACAGATGCATGGGTGGTGCATAATAAGTGGGAAAGGAACTTGTCTAAGCATTGGCTCCTGGAAGAGCATAGTTAGCATGAGATTCAAAAGGGGGGAGGTTCCAACATCCCATGGGCACATGAGTCATATCAAATGAAGAAGTAGGCATCAGATCCATGATGCCCCTAGATCCCATGCTAGGATTCATATATGCAGACCAAGGAGAGGATTGCACAGATGAAGACATATAAATAGAAAAATTACTAGAGACCCAAGGTGCTGACTGAGTGTTGCAATTCTGCACACCATTTTAAGAAGAAGAAGGATCCATCCCCATGAAATGAGTAGGCATCATGGGGTGGGTAGCAGTAAATGAGGGAGAAAAAGAAACTCCACTATCCATGAGGGTGAAACCCAACAAAGAGGTATCACTGTAGAAGTCAACTCAATTCCATCATATGCTATATAAACTAATGTGCGAGACATGATAGAGGCATACCTTCGTCCAACGTTCGATGATGTTCCATCGTTGAGCACTTCGACTCAAAAATTTATACCTGCTAGAAGTTCTTGACAAACAAGAAGAGGAAGCATATAGTGATAATATAAAGGGTTTAGCACATCAGATAGCATAATCCATTAATAAACATTACAAACATGCCCATGGATAATAATCATATATTTTCATGATATGAATAGGATGGGAAAGGAGTATTTCTATTAATAATTGATCAGCAGAGGTGACAACATTACAGACTTCCATGTTGACATGGTTTGAAACCAAGAAACCAAGTTCCTTCCAACTGGGCCTCCACCACTTCACTCCTCCACCAAAGCCAAGCTCGAAAGAGAGATAAAATGAGGTTCTCTCAATAAAAGGGAAAGAGCTTGAGGGGCTAAACACTTTGTTCAGACCTGAGGGAGAAAGGGATGTAGACTCAATATGAAGTAATTTCTCAATAGTAACTTTGCTCTCAAAGTTGAATGCTTTCTCTTCCTTTTCCATAGCTCGGAATTGTGTTCTTATAGCCTTCAAAATGAAACTGAAGGGTCAAGTCGTAATGTTTCCAGTATATGGAAGGCCAAGGATGAGATATCTCTTGTCGTGACATGGAAACCCGACTCCTTTTTTGTATTTTCTTGTACAAATCCTGATGCACATAGGTTGTAGTGGAGCAGCCTATGTATATGCTTGTTGCATAGCTGTTAGGGCATGTATATGTGGAAAAATCTATATTTTTAGCTTTGGTTTTAGAAAAAAGGGATGATAAGCCTGCATAGGGAAATGGAAAAAGACACTCTGTGCAAGATAGAAATGGTGAGGAAAATCTTTCTATAACAATAGGTGCATCGACAATTTGTTTTCACAAAAATATTTTGACTCCTCATGTTCTCTAAAAATATCCTCTATGAACAGTAATAGTGAATTTGATCATTTGAGCACGAGTGTGGTATTTTTCAATGCACATTAGGGCGTATACTACTTAAAGGTGCACCAGAAATAAAAACCTCTGCAAAAAATTATGACCACTCACATCCGCTAATAACCTCCACTATGGATAGTAACTCTTAACAGTTTGAGAGTCATCCTAGGGTTAATGGGATATTATCGCAATTTTGTTTAGAGCTATGCAAAAATTGCAGCTCCCGTCAATGCTCTCCTTAAAAATAATTCTTTCATTTGGGCACCAACAATGGATCACTACTTCTAAACCTTGAAAGAAGAAATGTGCATGAAACCATTTTGGCACTGTCGGATTGCACCATGAATTTTTTCCTGTAATTTCATGCTTCAGGGAAAGGAATTATGGAAGTCCTGATGCAAGATGGAAGACCCTTGAATTTCCCTAGTAAACAAATCTCTTAGTGAAATTTGGGAAAATCCACCTATGAAAAGGAAATGTTGGCTATTATTCATGCAGTGGATCTCTGGTGTCCTTATTTTCTTATTTTTTGGGGAAAGGATTCCAAATTAAAATTGATCATTATATCCTCAAGTATTTTCTGGGGCAAAGGATTTAATCCTTGGAGAAACATAAATGGGTGACCAAAATGTTTGGCTATGATTATGAGATCATTTACAAGAATGGAAAAAAAAATGTGGTTGTTGATGTTCTTTCTATAAAATATGAAGGTGGGTCCCTCTTTTCCCTCTCTTTCATTATCTCATATTGGTTAGAAGCCATTCACTAGGAATTATTCCAAGATCCCAAAATTTCTCACTTGATCCAAAAATTCCAAAATGATCCTTGGGCCTCTCCAGGATACTCTTGGAACAATGAGGAGATTCACTATAAAGGTCACCTATATTTAAGAAAATAGTCTGACCTTAAATCCATTGTTCTCTTTGAACTTCATGCTTCACCAACATCGAATCATTTTGGCTTTCACAAAACTTATGATTGGGTCAAACATTCTTATTTTTGGGAAGGAATCAAATAAAAAATCTAGATCTTTGTGGTTGAATGTGATACTTGCCAATGAAATAAGGGAGAAACATTAAAAAATCTATGCACAATCCAACCTCTCCTTATTCCTCCCACTATATGGACCAATATTTCTATAGAATTCATTATTAACTTACCCAAATCAGACAATAAATTAGTCATCATGGTTGTCGTTGATCACCTTTACAAGTATGCTCACTTTTGTTCCCTCAAACACCTATTCAATGCATCCACAATGGATCAAATATTCATGGATAATATCTTCAAGTTGCATGGCATGCCTCAATCTATTGTCTTTGATCATGATCCAAATTTCAGCAGTAAATTTTGGTAAGGATTGTTCAAGCTCGAAGGAACCCAATTGCATCTCAACATGACCTATCATCCCTAGAATGATGGTCAAACAGAAGTGGTAAACAAGTTCTTGGAAACATATTTGAGATGTTTCGCATCTTACAAATAAAAACAATGGAATGAATGTTATCACTGGTTGAATGGGGGTACAATGCATCTTACCATGCTACCACTAGAATGACTCTCTTTGAAGTGGCCTATGGTCAAAATCCACCTTTTGTCCTCTCCTACATTTTCGATGTGTCCAAGGTTCGTGACATTGAAAAAATACTTACAGTATGAGCTACCATTCTTTTTACCCTCAAAGAAAATTTGGTCATGGATTGGAATCACATGAAGCAACAAGCATATCACGTTTCTTTTGAATTGGAATTTTTTGAAGGGACCAAGTGTTTCTTCATATATAATCTTATAAGAAAAATTCACTCAAAGACGAACATTGTTAGAAAATCTCTCCTAAGTTTTATGGCCCTTATATAATTCTCAAGTGAGTGGAGCCAGTGGCCTACAAGTTAGCTCTCCCTAGTCACTCTAAGATCCATCTTTTTTTCAAGTTTCTTACTTAAAGAGACTAATTGGAACCAAGTGCTAGAATAAAAATAGTCTCCCTGAATTAGATGAAGAAGGATCCATTTGGTTGTAGCCTCAAGTAGTCTTAGAACACCACAAGCATCATCTCTATCATTGCACCATAAAGGAAATTTTAGTTCAGTGGAAGGATACACCACCGGAAGATGCCACATGGGAACTGACTATCATTATACAACAATTTCCACATCTCAAGCCTTGAGGACAAGGTTGTTTTTCAAGGGTGGGGGCATGTTAGGAACATAACCTCCTTAACCTCTCAAGTAGGTATAAGAATATTTTTTCTATGTAATAAAGACTGACATTAGTAAATAAGGCCTATGCAATAATGTGAACATGTCTAATGTAAGAATATTTAATAGAAGCTTTAACTTTTATAATGATATTTCTTTATAATGTTCTCTAGAAGATAGAAATAGTATAAATATGAGTAGAAAGCATGGGAAAGTTTTTCTTGATAATTATTTTGTAACTGAGCTCTGCTTTACTGGAGTTTTCCCCCTCGAAGATGGAAGTGAACTTGTATTTCTATCAATAAAGATATCATTTCTAGTGTTATTGTTCTCTATATTTTGTTTTTTATACTGGTATTCATTATAATAATAATTTTTTTTCTCTTATTAATGAATTTGGTACCTTAAAAAAATGTGCTTCATGTGGTTGTTGATAAATTCTCTAAGATTGAAATTTTGGCACCTTGTAATAAGAGTGTCACAACATTATACTGATCTAGAATTCAATCTGCAACAATTAAAAACACAACAATACAATAGATTGGGATACACAAAACTAAGAGTGTTGCACAATAAAAAGACATAGATATGAAAAGAGAAAATGATGGGAGTAACATAAAATGTCCATCATTTTATTTAGAAAAAGAGGGCTCCCTTTTATTAGGCTGGGTGATTTTTCCTCATTAGCAACAAGGAAGTTGTTGTTTTATTTTTGGAGCACTCAACACAGTGAGGCTGGTGATAGTTGTTTACAATTTGAAGGACTGACATAAAATTACATCCTAACAAAAATTATGGAACACCCTTCTTAACTGGACTGACGAGGGTTGTTTGTTAAATAAGTAACTAATGCAACTGACATAATTATTCTGTATTGGTAAGTGACCCACTCAACTAGACAAGAGAGGGTCATTTACAATAGAAAATAATAACGAACAACTACACGAACTCATGTTGACTGGTGAAGGAAGATGTGTGCCCTTTGTAGTGGCCCAGTTCCTCCCTATTTAGATCCGTAAGCATCCCCGCTTCCACCAACAAGTGAAGGAAATAACATTGCAAGGTTGTTGTAGACATCCACTTGGCATGTGCATGTTTATGTCCCTTTCAACCCACAATATGGGCAATATATTGTTGTTGGTGAGTGTTCCAAGTCTTGTAATCCAGAATGGTGTCTACAAGTACAAGATGTTGAAAATTTGGGATATTTTCCATCTGATGATGTACAATAATTGTTTCCTAAAGGAGCGGTGGCTCGAACAACTTGAGATTGTTGACGTTGAGATCATTGTGGATGTTGAGTTGTGGTGGAAAGTCCAGGCGATCATAATTCTGACCAATTATTTCAGGAACTGTGTATGGACCATAACATAGTGGGTGGATCTTATGGTGGTGTCCATAGAAGTGGTGCTTGTCTAGTAGCAACCAAACTCATTTTCTAGGAGGAAAGATCAAGGGTGTCCACCAATTATCATGCCTACACTTGGCACATTCATGTGCTTCTTTTAATTTTGCTACTACTTATTAATGTCATTTCGTTGTTTTTTTGACGAATATTTAAGCTAATTGTTGCACCTGTTGTTGGTGTGCATACCTCTAGGGTGCGAAAGTGAGTATCAACTCTGAGGGCACACTTGGATGAAATCCTAGACAAACCTCAAAGGATGAGAAGCCTGTGGAGGAGTGGGTTTCCCATTTATAGCTATGATGAATGATGTGTAGATAAGAGTTTGACTGCTTATTTTTGGAAAATTAGCTACAAAGGGAGTGGTCTAGAGTACGGTTGACAAACTCTATTTGGTCGTGAATATAGGGATGAAATGTTGTGAAAAAATGGAGTTGGCATCCCAGAAAGTAGCATAGAGTACGCTAGAAGTTACTGAGGAATCATCAGTCATGATAAAAAATGATACTACTGAGTAAACTAAAATGAGGCCACACATGATGGAAAAAGTGGTCAGTGGTTTGGGCATCAATGGTAGTTTTATTATAGGGAATGAATAAAGACATATTATAAAAGTTACACACTATGATCCAAATAGTATCATTCTTACAAAAAGTTATAGGGAGAGCACTCAGAAAGTCCATGGAAATAAATTCCCATGGACGAGAAAGAACATATAGAGGCTGACATAGACCATGTAGGTGGTTAGATGGCTTACTTTGTGAAAAACGAGAGTAGGTACCGATGAATGTTTCCACTTGTTTGGGTAGTACAGGCCAGTAGAAATGGCACTAGATATTGAAAATGGTCTTGGATGTGCCAAAATACCCCCCCACTTGAAGAGGTGTGTGTTTTGTGGATGAGAATGAGATGATCTTTTGTTTTCAACAAACATAATTGATTTAGTTTGTAGAGACAACCTTCAAGGATTGTGTAGTCTAGAAATGGAGCCTGGTTGATGATAGTAGGTTGCTGCAAATATTTACAGACTTCACCAAAATAGGGATATGTATCATACATGTCTTTCCACAAGTTGCACAATGCACTTATAAATTTTGTAGAACCTGTGTTGGGGGCTGACTTAATAAGTTTGCCATCTCGTTGGAGGTACCCTTCTTATATTTAATGAGCAAGTGGAATTATTGAATATACAGTGCCCACTTTAATTGGTGTTGTTCTTGCATCTTAATCTATGAATTGATGAAGATCAATGGTTGATGGTCTATATGGAGGATGGCCTCTTTACCCAGAATGTATTGGTGCAACTACTTGAGTGCCTACACTAGGTTGTATAATTGCTTGTTATATGTGTTTTAGTTGAATTTGGCCTCTGCAATAATATCAGAGTGATATGATACCATATGACCTCCATGTTTAAGTAATACCCCAATAGTGAATTGAGAGGCATCTATCTCAATATAAAAGGGTTGATTCATGTCCAATAACCTTAGAATAGGTGTTGAACACAAGGATGTCTTTAATATCATAAAATGTCACTTAGCCTCTACAGTCCACACAATTATTTCTTGATGTGACACCTGATGGAGAGGGTGAGCCAACAGTGAGAAGTGGAAGACAAATTTCCTATGGAAATTGATGCCACCCATGAAGATTTTTAGGTCATGAGCATTTTATGGCATTGACCATTGTGCCAAGGCTTGAACCTAATAGGGATTGGAGCACACACCTTGCGTATCCAATATGAACCTCAAATATTGGATGGAAGTTTGTCCAAACTCATGTTCACACAACAAGTCAAGAACTATGTGCACATGTTGCAGATGGTCTTTCCAAGATTTATTGAATATAAAAATATCATCCAAATAAATGAATACAAACTTACCGAGGTTCAGTATGAAGATGTAATTTATTAGTAGCATGAATGTGGTTGGTGCATTCATCAGTCCAAATGAAATTACCATCCACTTGAAAATCCCAAACTTGGTCTGGAACGTTTTGTTACATGTGTTTGTTGCATGCATGCAAACTTGATGATATCCTACTATCAAGTCCATCTTGTTGAAGAAGCAAGTCCCTTGTAAGCGGTCCAACAAATCCTCAATCAGTGGAAGAAGATAAGAGTTTTTAACTGTCTCTTTATTGAGGGAATGGTAGTTAATCATGAGGCACCACTCAAAATTTTATTTCTTGGGAATAATAAAGGTTGAAGATTCACATTGAGACAATGAAGGTTTGATGTGGCCAGATTCTAGAAGTTGTCCAATTTGGCGTTCAATTTTAGAAGCTTCTTGGGGAGGGAGTTGGTAGGAAGGGGTGTTGGGAAAGGAGACGCCCAATATGAGGTCAATGGAAAGTTCAATAGTTTGATATAGAGGTAGTCCCATGGGCTATGTGAAGACCATGTCCGAAGGTGTTGTATTGGTCAAATTAACAGGTTTAATAGGGTGAACTAGGCATAAGGATACACACTTATTGATATTGATTTTCTTAAATATTTCATTTTTGGTAAGTGATGGAGTGGAATTAGGAGAAGAGGATGTGAACAAATAGGTACGCCCTTTAAGTTGTAGATGGTATCTGTTAGATTTGGCATGGTACCCAATGTGTCTAGCTTATTGGTAGGGAAGTCTGAGTAACAAGTCAACACAATCGAGAGGGGAGACATCGCATGTGATTGTATCTCAAAATGCTCCAATCATGGAAGTGACTACATAGCACTGCAAAACTGTGAGACGAGGTCTGCCCTTTTGTACCCAACCAAGATGGAATGGGAATAGATAAAAAGTAGTGGGGAGTTGGAGGTGTTGTACTAGGTCTTGTGAGATGAGGTTCTTTTGGCTACTATTATCCATAATGAGGGTAGGAAATTCATGTTTAATTTGGAAATTATGGGTGAATAGTGGAACAATAGATGTTCCTGGTTCATTAGTGGTCATAAAGATGAGGGATGGGAGGGATGGGTCTCCTTCAGTAGGATTATCGAGGGAGATAACTTCAGGAGGTGTATGGGAGTCAGGTGGAATGATCTCGACAAAAAAAATATTTTGTGTGAAAATTATTAAGCTCATGACAATATGTAGAAGAATGTGAATTGGTATTGTGGACATAACACCAGGTCATATTACAAGGTGAGGTGGGTGAGGTATGTAGACCAGAGGATGGGGTAGTAGGTGAATTACTGGTAATAGAGGGTTCAGATTGAGCTTGAGGAGAACATATTCTAGGAACCTCCTTACATTCCACAACCAAGGTTTGAAGAAAATCCTTTTCCAATGAAGTGTTGTTGAACAAATCTACTTCATGACAGATACCTAGAAATAAAATAGTATTAAACTTGACAATCAATACGTCTTCTTTATCTGTGATGTGTAGTTGGTGTAGTTTGTAGAATATATTGATGTGTCCCTAGAGGGATTGACTAGTGAGTTGTTGAAGCTACAACCATCTAGGGAGGAGGTTCTAGTGATAGCTCAGGGGGTATAAAGGCTTTGTGATATCCTGATAAAATCCATCACATGTGATTTTTTTGGGAGCTTGGTCGACCAGTTCACCTATGTCAATGATCAAGTAACAATTATCCATCTGAGTGTCCCACCAAGTTTGTGCAATACCTTCCAATTGTAGTTTGGTGATCTGAAGTTTCATGTCAATGGTCATCTTAGGACATGTTTGAAAGTATGTGGAAAAATTTTGCAACCAAGGGTTGACAGTCTCACCATTCATTTATCTCCAAAACTTAGGTAATTGGAAGAACACATCAAGTTGCATGTGTGTGGGGTATCGAAAATGTTTCAGACAGATTAGCTCATGGAGAGGCATCACTAAATCTTGAATTGGAGTTGTGACATTGGAAGAGGAATCCTCTATGGATGAATCCTTTCATAGAGGAATAATTTCCATTAACCACTGATGGAAGTCTAGTACTTGGTGTTGCATTGAGAGTCCCTTGGAGCATGGGTGCACAAAGAAGGCACTTGATACCCTAAAGTGAGGAGTATGTTTAAATCTTCTTGTAACAAACATGCTATAATCCTTGAGGAGGGTGCATTGGAAGTCCTGAGAAGGATGATGAACTCCGAGAAATTATTTTTTTGGTGGATGGAGTCTCTTATAAATCTAGTGGTTGGCTTTGATCTAGGCTCTGATACCAATTGGTCTACAATTCAATTATCAACAACTAAAAATGAAACAATAGAATAGACTGGTTAACACAAAACTAAGAGCTTTGCACGATAAAAATTTTCTCAAAGGAAAAGTGAAAATCGTGGGAGTAACAGAAAATGTCCATTATTCTATTCAACAAAATAGGGCACCCTTTTATTAGGTTGGGCGAATTTTTATTAGAAACAGGAAGGAATTTGTTGCTTTATTTCTAGAGTGCTCTACATAGTAAGACCGGCGAGAGCTATTTACAATTTTACGAAACAACATAAAATGATATCCTAACAGAAATTATGGAATACCCTACTTAAATGGATTGATGAGGGTTGTTTATTAAATAACTAACTAATGCAACTGTCATGATTATTCTTTATTGGTAAGCTCCCTCCTCAAGTAGACCAATGAGGGAATTTTACAATAGAAATTATCGACAAACAACTACATGACCTTATGCTGACTGGTGGCCCATATACATTGTGAAGGTCTTCTTCTAGAATGTTTGGGTTCATTTGGGGTTGTAAAATACCATGTATGTGATATGGACAATAGGTTGTAAAGTACCTTTTGGTTTATAATTTTGTCCATGATGGACACCATGTGGACCAAATTGACATCCTTTCATCCTTAAACTAAGAGATAGAAAAAGGTAGTTAATGAGATGATTATACATATCCATAGAATGTATACTGACAGACATCAATGTACATGGGATCAATTCCTTACATATGTTCAATATATTTGCAATGAACTCTTGATAGTTATATCAGTCACAACCATTTTTTAGCGTACATGGGGTTCCAACCATTGATCATAATTGATGTAGCTCTATCAATTGCATGAACATAAAAAAAGAGTTATCCCATTCTCTAAATAAGGTAGAAAAATAAACCAAATTTGTGAAACATATTTATCACATCCAACAACAATTTTATGATCTTTTATAGAAATCTAGCACAAAGTATGACAATTGACATGATCAACATCGATTCCCACAGAAGTTCCATATTGGTGACAAACTATGGTTGCACTTGTAAAAGAGTGGTTCATAGGCCCCAACATGAAGTTCATACCACTATGGTATGTGTCTTACATTATCATTTAGTATTTGGGTGAGAATTCTTTGAAATTGAATCTTTCAAGATTTCTTAGTTTACACCCTTGGATATTTAATGTGGATCTTCTTTGGCCATACTTTCTTCCTATCTTGGACACCTCGAAGGTGGAATATCACTTAGGCACTATAAATCTCAACCATAACTAAATTAAGTGATTTACAATGAAAAAGATCATGCACACCAAGCTGAAGAGTACCCTCCAACATAATATACAAATCTTTTATGGTATTAAAGTAGGGAAGCTTCTTCACTAAGAAAACTAATTCCTTAAAAACCAAATATAATTTTTTTTTATGTTATATGATCTTGAGAAAGGGAAAAAACATTGGATTTATAAATTTATTAAAAGTCATTATTGGAATGCTCTTGAAAAAGGGAGTGGTCTAGACTACGGTTGACAAACTCTATTTGGTCGTCAATATAGGGATGAAATGTTGTGAAAAAATGGAGTTGGCATCGCAGAAAGTTGCATAGAGTATACTAGAAGTTACTGAGGAATCATGAGTCATGATAAAAAATGGTACTACTGAGTAAACTGAAATGAGGCCACACATGATGGAAAAAGTGGTCAGTGGTTTGGGCATCAATGGTAGTTTTATGACAGGGAATGAATAAAGACATATTATAAAAGTTACACACTATGATCCAAATAGAATCATTCTTACAAAAAGTTATAGGGAGAGCACTCAGAAAGTCCATGGAAATAAATTCCCATGGACAAGAAAGAACATATAGAGGATGACATAGACCATGTAGGTGGTTAGATGGCTTACTTTGTGAAAAAAGAGAGTAGGTACTGATAAATGTTTCTACTTGTTTAGGTAGTGCAGGCCAGTAGAAATGGCACTAGAGATTGAAAATGGTCTTGGATGTGCCAAAATTCCCCCCCACTTGAAGAGGTGTGTGCTTTGTGGATGAGAATGAGATGATCTTCTGTTTTCAACAAACATAATTGATTTATCTTATAGAGACAACCTTCAGGGATTGTGTAGTCTAGAAATGGAGTCTGGTTGATGATAGTAGGTTGCTGCAAAGATTTACAGACTTCACCAAAATAGGGATATGTATCATACAAGTCTTTCCACAAGTTGCAAAACGCACTTATAAATTTTGTAGAACCTGTGTTGGGGGATGACTTAATAAGTTTTCCATTTCGTTGGAGGTACCCTTCTTATATTTAATGAGCAAGTGGAATTATTGAATATACAGTGCCCACTTTAATTGGTGTTGTTCTTGCATCTTAATCTATGAATTGATGAAGATCAATGGTTGATGGTCTATATGGAGGATGGCCTCTTTACCCATAATGTATTGGTGCCACTACTTGAGTGCCTACACTGGGCTGTATAATTGCTTGTTATATGTGTTGTAGTTGAATTTGGCCTCTGCAATAATATCAGAGTGATATGATACCATATGACCTCCATGTTTAAGTAATACCCCAATAGTGAATTGAGAGGCATCTATCTCAATATAAAGGGGTTGATTCATGTCCAATAACCTTAGAATAGGTGTTGAACATGAGGATGTCTTTAATCTCATAAAATGTCACTTAGCCTCTGCAGTCCACACAATTGTTTCTTGATGTGACACCTGATGGAGAGGGTGAGCCAACAGTGAGAAGTGGAAGACAAATTTCCTATGGAAATTGATGCCCCCCATGAAGATTTTTAGGTCATGAGCATTTTATGGCATTGGCCATTGTGCCAAGGCTTGAACCTAATAGGGATTGGAGCACACACCTTGCATATCCAATATGAACCTCAAATATTGGATGGAAGTTTGTCGAAACTCATGATCACAAAACAAGTTAAGAACTATGCGCACATGTTGCATATGGTCTTTCCAAGATTTATTGAATATAAAAATATCATCCAAATAAATGACTACAAACTTACCGAGGTGCGACATCAATATGTAATTTATTAGTAGCATGAATGTGGTTGGTGCATTCATCAGTCCAAATGAAATTACCATCCACTAAAAAATCCCAAACTTGGTCTGAAACGTTTTGTTACATGTGTTTGTTGCATGCATGCAAACTTGATGATATCCTACTATCAAGTCCATCTTGCTGAAGAAGAAAGTCCCTTGTAAGCGGTCCAACAAATCCTCAATCGGTGGAAGAAGATAAGAGTTTTTAATAGTCTCTTTATTGAGGGAATGGTAGTTAATCACAAGGCACCACTCAAAAATTTATTTCTTGGGAATAATAAAGGTTGAAGATTCACATCGAGACAACGAAGGTTTGATGTGGCCAGATTCCAGAAGTTGTCCAATTCGATGTTCAATTTTAGAAGCTTCTCGGGGAGGGAGTTGGTAGGAAGGAACGTTGGGAAAGGAGATGCTCGGTATGAGGTCAATGGAAAGTTCAATAGTGTGATACAGAGGTAGCCCCATGGGCTATGTGAAGACCATGTCTGAAGGTGTAGTATTGGTCAAATTATTGGGTTTAACAGGGTGAACTAGGCATAAGGATACACACTTATTGATATTGATTTTATTAAATATTAAACTTGACAATAAAATAGAATTAAACTTGACAATCAATACCTAGAAAATTAGCTACAATGAAATAGAATTAAACTTGACAATCAATACCTAGAAAATTAGTTTAATGACTACAATAGAATTAAACTTGACAATAAAATAGAATTAAACTTGACAATCAATACCTAGAAAATTAGCTACAAAGGGAGTGGTCCAGAGTACGGTTGACAAACTATATTTGGTCGTCAATATAGGGATGAAATGTTGTGACACCTCGAAGGTGGAATATCACTTAGGCACTATAAATCTCAACCATAACTAAATTAAGTGATTTACAATGAAAAAGATCATGCACACCAAGTTGAAAAGTACCCTCCAACATAATATACAAATCTTTTATGGTATTAAAGTAGGGAAGCTTCTTCACCAAGAAAACTAATCCCTTAAAAACCAAATATAATTTTTGTTTATCTTATATGAACTTGAGAAAGGGAAAAAGCATTGGATTTATAAATTTATCAAAAGTCATTATTGGAATGCTCTTGACAAAGGGAGTGGTCCAGAGTACGGTTGACAAACTCTATTTGGTCATCAATATAGGGATGAAATGTTGTGAAAAAATGGAGTTGGCATCCCAGAAAGTAGCCCATATATATTGTGAAGGTCTTCTTCTAGAATGTTTGGGTTCATTTGGGGTTGTAAAATACCATGTATGTGATATGGACAATAGGTTGTAAAGTACCTTTTGGTTTATAATTTTGTCCATGATGGACACCATGTGGACCAAATTGACATCCTTTCATCCTTAAACTAAGAGATAGAAAAAGGTAGTTAATGAGATGATTATACATATCCATAGAATGTATACCTATAGACATCAATGTACATGGGATCTATTCCTTACATATGTTCAATATATTTGCAATGAACTCTTGATAGTTATATTAGTCACAACCATTTTTTAGTGTACATGGGGTTCCAACCATTGATCATAATTGATGTAGCTCTATCAATTGCATGAGCATAAAAAACGAGTTATCCCATTCTCTGAATAAGGTAGAAAAATAAACCAAATTTGTGAAACATATTTATCACATCCAACAACAATTCTATGATCTTTTATAGAAATCTAGCACAAAGTATGACAATTGACATGATCAACATCGATTCCCACCGAAGTTCCATATTGGTGACAAACTATGGTTGCACTTGTAAAAGAGTGGCTCATAAGCCCCAACATGAAGTTCATACCACTATGGTATGTGTCTTACACTATCATTTAGTCTTTGGGTGAGAATTCTTTGAAATTGAATCTTTCAAGATTTCATAGTTTACACCCTTGGATATTTAATGTGCATATTCCACTCGAAAATCCCAAACTTTGTCTGAAACATTTTGTTACATGTGTTTGTTGCATGCATGAATAATTGATGATATCCTACTATCAAGTCCATCTTGTTGAAGAAGCAAGTCCCTTGTAAGCGGTCCAACAAATCCTCAATCGGTGGAAGAAGATAAGAGTTTTTAATAGTCTCTTTATTGAGGGAATGGTAGTTAATCACAAGGCACCACTCAAAAATTTATTTCTTGGGAATAATAAAGGTTGAAGATTCACATTGAGACAACGAAGGTTTGATGTGGCCAGATTCCAGAAGTTGTCCAATTCGACGTTCAATTTTAGAAGCTTCTCGAGGAGGGAGTTGGTAGGAAGGGACATTGGGAAAGGAGATGCTCGGTATGAGGTCAATGGAAAGTTCAATAGTGTGATACAAAGGTAGTCCCGTGGGCTATGTGAAGACCATGTCTGAAGGTGTAGTATTGGTCAAATTATCGGGTTTAACAGGGTGAACTAGGCATAAGGATACACACTTATTGATATTGATTTTCTTAAATATTGCATTTTTGGTAAGTGATGGAGTGGATTTAGGAGGAGAGGATGTGAACACATAGGTGTGCCCTTTAAGTTGTAGATGGTATTTGTTAGATTTGGCATGGTACCCAACATGTCTATATTATTGGTAGGGAAGTTTGAGTAACAAGTCAGCACAATCGAGAGGGGAGACATTGCATATGATTGTATCTCGAAATGCTCCAATCATGGAAGTGACCGCATAGCACCGTAAAACTGTGAGATGAGGTATACCCTTTTGTACCCAACCAAGATGGCATGGGGATATATACAAAGTAGTGGGGAGTTGGAGGTGTTGTACCAGGTCTTGTGAGATGAGGTTCTTTTGGCTACCATTATCCATAATGAGGGTAGGAAATTCATGTTTTATTTGGAAATTATGGGTGAATAGTGGAACAATAGATGTTCCTGGTTCATTAGTGGTCATAAATATGAGGGATGGGAGGGATGGGTGCAAGATACCAGATATATAAAATATGCAGAACATAATTGAAATGCTAGAAATAATAGAATATCAGTAAAATATCCAACATAATCTTCACAATACACAGAAATGATATATGAAATAACAACATAAATAGCACTTTGAATTAGATAGCAATGTTCATAGGCCTCTTCGAGGGGGAAACCTCCAGTCGAGCAACGCTCTATTACAATAATCTCCAAGCTAGGGTTCTTCATACCCTCGACCCTTATTTATACTAAATATGTCTCTTAAGAGAAGCATCTAGAGGAAGATCCTTCTAGAAGCAGAAGCTTCTATTAGGTCTTCTTACATCTGCCTTATT
>SNQJ01S0000017.1:1061977-1114748 GCA_010110895.2 Picea sitchensis
ATATTCTATTTCTAGTTTGGATGACAATATTGGGTATTCACAAATACACTATTCAGATATTGTTTTTCTCGTTTTGAACAAATTTTAAGGATTGATGTTTGATGTTTGATTGGTTATGAATTTCAAAAATTGATAGATTCATTGTTATCAATTAAATATAGATTGATCACTTAAGAGGCTATTAGTTAAAGAGTACAATAACTTACTAAGGTTTAGATTAATCAGTTTACCATTGATTATTTTATATCTATCTTTACCTCAATGCAATGTTTTTTTAAATGTAACATTATATATTTTGAAATTGTAAAATTTAATTGTGTTCATGAACTAAAAATTTACTTTTTAAATTTGTAAAATTTTAAATTGCATTAATGGAATCAATAGAGTAAAAAACATTTTCTTTTAAAAGTGTACCTTTTACCTAGTAAATCGTAATTCTCATTTAATTAGATAAATATTTTGTAGGGGCACTAAAAGTAGAGGTCAAAAGTTCCCCTTATTAACCCCCATTTTATAAGTGCATGCTAGTTTACAACTATAAAACCTAAATCTATAGGTGGGAGAGTTTTATATGGAAATAAACTTAATTTCCACATTAGATATGAAAACCCCTGACATGGCTTACATATGAAGACATATGTGAGTGTAAAAATGCCATTTGGTATAAAATGAAGAAACACTTGGTCAAGACTTAACACAAACGTAAAACCAAAGTCTTATATGGCCCAAACTTGGTATACCCAGTCATTTGACTAGGAGTATCTATATGCGCCATATGGGAAAAAATGATGTGAATTTACCAAGGAAGAGTTCCCAATAGAGCCACAACACATAAAGGCCAAGAGTTATCCAACCACTTAAATAGAGAGACCTTTGGTCATCATATCACTACTCATGAAAAAATTGATGATCATTGTTGGGCTACAAATGTTTTGATCAATGTTTTGATCTCTTGTAGGACAAGAAGGGGCTACAAGTGTCAACAAAGCCACGAAAATTGATGATCATTGTTGAGCTACAAATGTTTTGATCAGTTAGATAGTAGGTCAAAAAATTAAAGTGGTTTCTATTGTTGAATTAAATTGTTTATTTTTTTTTGTTTTGGTTGGATTTGAGCTTAAAACTTCTTTTGATCTCTTTTGATCTCATCATTGTGTTATCCAAACTATAATTTTGACTATAATTGCAAGCTTCGATATCATTATGTCATTGTATAAAATGTTAATATCATTGTCATTTTATAAAATGTTTCAAAATAACTTAGTTCAATGATTCTCTATACAAATTATTTTCTCAATGAGCTTTATCCATGCAATGTAGTTCAAGGTTAAGTGAATAGGAAACCAAGATAATTTGGTCTCATTAGCAAGAAGGTTACATCAAATGTTTCAATGTTTTTGGAATGAAACCTTTGTAATCTTGACTCCTAAGGTTGTTACTTGCAAGCGAGAAACAATAGAGGTAGGTGATAGGGTTAATTATTGTTGTTAAAATATTATCTCAAGCTCTTTATAGAATATGTGGAAAAACATATGATGGTGTGTGCATTGTGTTTTTCTCACAACAACATTACATCGCTGCAACTATGCTTCTTTGTAGTGGAAACGAAACGGACTTGATTCCTGGTCGATGGATATTTTTGCAAAACCAATTTCCAAGCCCTGTCATGTCATTTGTAAGAAGTTCAAAAGTATTTGTATGAAAAAAAAATGTTATAATGATAGTAAATTTTGTTTATAATTTTTATTAAATGGGTGTTGGGGTCACCAATCCACTCTAGTGTTATTGATTCCTCCTTGACATGTCAATTTCATCAAATAATCACCAATCCACCTGCATCATTAGCAAGCATTAAATTGATACAACAATTATCCACAACATGCATCATTCGATACTTTGTGTGCCAACTATCACCCTCTGACTATAAATTGACTACTCATAGTTGCTAATCAAAATATTCAAATTCATCTTTATTACTATAGTCATATGAATAGTATTGATTATCATCAATAACTAAGTGCATTGTTATCATTCCATTTAATTGATTAAACATCTACCTAAATAGGTTATCTATATTATCCCAAGTAATCAACTTAAATGTTATATGATTGCTACAGATAATTCGTCATCCACTATACATCAAAGGGATAAAGACTCACCACACCTATGTTTATAGGAAAAGTTCTAAATTTTTCCAAGGCTTTCACTTATATATTATGAGTATTAAGTAAAATAATATGATAAGAATCAAGATAAAGAAGTGTGTTAAAAAAAAATTAAATCTTGATATTCAAAAGTTTGTTAAAAAAAACAAGACACTCAATTTGAATTTGAAATGATTTGATAATAGTTAAAATTGAAATTTAATACTTTTTTTTTTTTTTGTAAGTTAGCTGTATTATATATAAAGGGCCTTCCTAGACCAAAAAGAGATACAGAGTACAGAGAATATTCATGCTGTAGTTACTGGACTGCCCCAACAGAGGGGAAACCAGTCCAGCCAACATAGAAGTCAAACATAATTGGTAGAATAGTCTAAATATATTGTTTGAGACTAACTGGATAGCAACTAAAAAGTAGAAAGACTAGAGAAACTATAAGTGCCCTCATGACCTCATACATTTGGCAGATGAACTGGCGAGGTGACGTGGACAGCCTCGGACCACAGCTCCTCCTCGACATATGTCACTCCATCGTCCCACTGCTTCCCCTCGTCCATGTTTTCCCCAGTCCTGTCAACAACTGGCTCGATATCCTACAACGCGCAACGTGTTGTGACCATCTCCTTTTCCATATCCTCATGCATGACTTGGTTCTGCTCATTCCTAGCCGAACGCTGCGCCTGGGCGTTCCCCTCGTTGGTTACACCATCGGGTTCCTCTGCCGAAGCCGCACCTGTGAGTTCCGTGGGGAGAGCCTCTTGAAGAGAGGTAAGGAGCTAGAGAATGACTTCTACCTTCTTGTCCATGGCCAACAAACGGTATTGAATATCCTCCACCCCTCGGCGGAGTTCAAAAACCAGGCTAAAAAGAATTGCCAGGCTGTCTCGTAGCTGAGTGTCAAGGAAAGAGTTCGGTGGATGATTCTCGCACTGAGGAGGTTCTCCCTCAGTTTTCCCAGCAGAGTTCGGACGTGGTGGAGGAGGAGGCCCAAACACTGGAGGATTAGGAGGAAGGCGAGAGGAAGAAGACGACAACTTAGGGACGATGGCAAGGCTATCAAAATTCGAGACAACGATAGCGGGTGGCGAAGGAGGAATTGGCCCGGGGTGAATAGAAGGAGAGGAGCAGGAGGAAGGCGACGTAGGGGGTGAAACAGAGGGCCAACGAGGTTTCCATGGGGAGCCTCTACGCAGGCGCCCTTGAGGGCATGGCATAATTCTTGTCGAGTGGCCGAAAAAGGGCACTAGGTGCACTAGGGAATGGACGGAAGCCTGAAGCCGAACCAGGGCGGTGGTGTGCATGCCAATCCCAGTGAGTTTCGAAAAAGGCTGCAAAGGGGAGAGCCAAATGAAACATGCGCAGAGACAGGCGACGAGCATACAGATCGCGACCATGATATGAAGCTTGAGGGGAGGAAGGAGAATATTAATTGTCGCCTGCGCCATGGTAATGGCCATTTAATGTTAGTTTGGGGTGGCGGGTGATGGCACGAGCCCATCACATGGCTTCGTGCCTCGCTGGTTTTGCCTCACCTCCACGTCGCGCGAGGTGTACCGCAATAGCACCCCATCCGGGGATTGAAATTTAATACTTAACTAAAAGGAAAATCTTGTAAACAAATTTATACATTGATCAAATTCTATAGTAATAACATATTTGGTGTTTTCTAAATACAACTTTTGGTCAATGATTACAACTGGATATAATGTGTGAAATCTGGATGCCTATAAATGTTAAGTATACAAATGGAAAACAATTGTTGTGACAAAATAGCAGACGAATATCATATACTGTTATGGCGGGGACATAAAATAATTATCACCACATCTATGACAAAGTCGATCAATATTTTAATTGAAGAATGAAATAATATCTAATAATAAAGTAAAAGTTAACTAATGAAATAATATATAATAATAGATATGTTAGTTTGCTTTTTCTTTTTAAATAATTTATATTTACATTCTTTTCCAAATATTAAATATACTCTATTTAAAGGTCTTTTAAAAAAATTATATTTATATTTTTATAACATTATTCAATATACTTTATTTAAATTTTAGATTAAATATGTAGGGAAATGTTTATGGTTGATTATTTTAATTTTTATAATTAAAGAAACTCTAAAGACAACTTTTGCAATGGTATGCATTGTGCTAAATAAAAAATAAAAGAGTACATATACAAATAAAAATAAAATATTGTTTAAATTATAAGAATAAAATGATACCATAATAAAAACATTAAATTAAATTGTCTATGTAGGTTTCCACAATTAAAATTGTGGATACAGTTTTTGACCTATACATTATTGTAATTCTAATACAGATATGTCACTTGGGGATTGCACTCGGCTTGGGCTGCACTAACCCTTAACATGGGTGTCTCCTCCCGACTAAACTCACCGTAAAGGTATTGAACTCTAGTTGCCTAACAAACCAAACCAATTGAGTTAGCAAAAAAAAATTGACAATTCTAATAGACAATATTAATTTTGAAGTTAATTAAAATTATAATAAAAGCAAATGGAATGTGATTAGTAACAAGACACTTATTAAACTCCACCGAAAGAGCACTAATATGTCATATCCCTTCAACAACTCCAGAGTTATTCCAAGAAATCCTCAATCACCAAACTCAACAAAAGTAAAATAAATATCACAAAGTTGATTGAAATTGGAAGTATGACAAAAATCTATAAAATTGGAATTATGACAAAACAACTTTGACAAAAAGATAGCTTTTTGAATGTACAATAAATGAGATGTCATATATTTAGTTAAAACGAACATATATATTTTATTAAAAATAAAGAATATTTAAAAATATATTTTAAATTTAATACAAAATTATATATTTATAGTAATTTTATATTATACAAATTTAAAACTATATCTAAAATAAAAAATTAAAATTAGAATTGTTTTTTTAAATCAATATGAAAATTCCAAAAATTATGTAAAAGGTAAGTAAAATTTTGAAAACTACTTAAACAATCTTGAAATATATTCTTGCAAGCACAAACTATGAAGATAATGGGAATGCATTCACACACTCTCTAAAGACAATTTTTTTTTTTAAGTATGATAAATTCCCTTTTATAAAATAAATTGTATGATGTAATAATATGATTTCCTTACATAATAATTTGTAATCATGATGTAATATTATAACGTCCTCGTATAATAATTTGTATAATAATTTGTAAACATGATGTAATAATATATTTTTTTTCTTCATACATGATGTAATAACATATATTAAAAACAAATAATAAAAAAAAATAAATTTGAAGTTTATGATAATGATTATTATTGCAGTCAAATATTTGGTAATCAGAGAGAATGTGTGGTTTTTCTTTAGAGGTTCAATGATGAAGGTGAATACTACTCGTCATCATTGAAAAACAAAAACCTTACAAGCTTTGCTCAACCAAATTCAGAATTAGACTTGCTTTACACAATCTTACTTTTAGTTTAGTCCATGAATTGAATAAAGTATATATGTCAAGAATTAGACTTGCTTTACACATAATCTTACCTTTAGTTTAGTCCATGAGTTAAATAAAGTAAATTGAGTAAATTATATATCTTTTATGGGGAGACCTAAGATTTAAGGAAAATAATGTCTAAAAGTTCTGAACGCCATTTGTAAGAAATAAATGTGGTTTTAGACTGAGCATTGTAGGTTTTAGAGTATTCCTTAAACACTGATACTACTTTGTTTAAACTTTTAAATGTTAAGACACTATTTAAAATTTATTCCGTGACATTTAACAAATCCACTAAAATCTGGTTGACAATCTTTACCAAAACTTCTTTCTGATTTCAGTAATTTTATCATATCCTCAATTTTTACCAAAACTTCTCGTTAGATTCCAGTAATTTTATCAAATCGTATAAGGGATCATAGCAAAAGACGAAATGAATTCTAAAACCAAAATTTGAAGCTGAAAAGAACACACAAGGCGTAACACAGATATTTGAAACAGAACACACCAAAAACTTGAAACCAAAAAGAACACACCAGGCGTAATCACTGCCGGGAAAAAAGCACCAGCCGGTCAACTTTTACCACTTAAAAATATTATGTAGTTTTATTGCTATGTATAATTGTACATGACTATGAGAAAGATTTATAAATTAAGTCTCCCAGGAATTAATTACACAAATTTCAATTTCAACATCTCCCTTTACAGGCATATACTCGTGGAACAAGTTTTCTATCATACAGAAATTTCAACATCTCCCTTTACCATCATAGACTCATGGAACAAGTTTTTTATCAAGGTCGACACTCCACCTGTCTATTCAAGCGTAGGTGTCACTGTTGGTGAATTTCCATGCAAATAATATGTCCCATGTTTTGTTGTTCCAAAACCCCCTAGCCTTGATTCACAATGAAACATGTCTTAAATTGTTTTCAGATAAACCGCCAAAGTCCAAAACGTTTGGTAATTGACAAAAAATATAGAGCGTTGATACGATTTGTTTGAAGGGCTATTATATTTAACTAGAGTTTAGAGGTTTTGTTGTTCCAAAACCCCCTAGCCTTGATTCACAATGAAACATGTCTTAAATTGTTTTCAGATAAACTGCCAAAGTCCAAAACGTTTGGTAATTGACAAAAAATATAGAGCGTTAATACGATTTGTTTGAAGGGCTATTATATTTAACTAGAGTTTAGAGGTAAAGAGAATACTGGAGTAGAGGACAATTGGAACTCAAATCAAAGAACAAAGATCAATACAAATACATCAACCATATCAAAGAACAAAGATCAATACAAAAAAGTCAACTACGGAATATATGAAAGAATCATTGTATTGGAAAAAAATCATGTGCACAAATGGTAAAATCAGATTAGATTTGATAAGAAAACACTCATAAGAAAAAATTGAAGACTCACAAATAACACAAAGTACAGTATGCCACATAAAATAAATGACCATGAATTACTGGAAAATACGAAAGAATGTATTAAAATACAAGTAAAAGAATTATGCTATTTCATTTGATTACAGTAGATTCTCTCGAAAAAAACCTGTCTTCGTGCATGGTTGGTTTTGAAAACCTTCACATTAAAAAAAAATATCACTTCCATCCCTAAATAATTTAATTGTCTATGATATCAAATTCAAACATTTCATATGCAAATACAATTTTTTCATATGCAAATACTATTTTTTTTATGCAAATACTATTTTATGAGAACTTTCTTGAAGTTTATTTATTATTTGTCCATGGTATCAAATTTAAACATTTGATGTGCAAACACTATTTTGAAAGAGAAATTTGTGCAAGGTTACAACATCCGATAATGTTTCCTCATATTAATTTGTATAATATTGAAAAAAAAAACAGTAATTGGAACCGTAAAAAGCAATGAGTGGACATCAAATTAATATAAGTGAGAATTTTACATGAACTTTTGACTATATGAAGGTTTTGAGATTCATTCTCATTAGTAATTTTGAGGATATTGTAACGACCTCCTCGTTACGACAACCATTCCAGTAACGGGTGCAAATCTTTTTTTTTGTTTAAGGTGTGTGTGCACGTGTAGAAGTAACAACACACTTAACTGTACGACGCCACTCGACAACCAACAAGACACAACCATGACGTTCAGCACAAGAAGACTGAAGGCACACAATGAGTAACTGCAACAATATACGACCCTAGGCCTAAGGCGCACAACACAAACAATAAGACATTCTGGGGGCGCACAGTAAGAACACAGAGAGAAGAATTCACGGTGTTAGGGTTACTATTTCTGCACAGGAAAGAAGGGCGTTTAGTCTTATGTCTTCTCGAAAGAAGATTAGATAGACTCCTGGCCGATTGCTCAGGCCGAAACTAGTAACCCGACCTAGAACAAGACGCACGTAATACGAACACAAGAAGACAACCCCGACACATCACAGTGACAACAAGCGATAAACGCCCCTAGACATAAGGCGTACAACTAGCAGTTGTAAGCCGAAAACGACACCGGGTGTTAAGTACAGTACAGTCACAGATGGAAGAATCCAACAGTAGAGTTTACCATTTCTGCACAGAAAAGCAGGGCTTTTAGTCTTATGTCTTCTCGAAAGAAGATTAGACAGGCTCCTGGCCGACTGCTCAGGCAGAAACTGCTAATCCCTGTCAGGTGTGTCGCAAGAGTGGAAACCCTGCCTTTAAAGGGCTCGAGACTCTTGATACGACACTCGATCCTTTACACAGAAAATATACACAGACATATATGCTAAGGTTACTGAAGGTGTCTATACCCCGCCCGACCTAAGCCGACCACGCCACTAACTGGATACAATCAAGTACGACATAAATAAGAAGTACGATTACACCCCTTACGGAAGGCGCGTGACAAGGACTCTGGCAGCGAGCACCCCCAAGTTCAACATTATCTAAACAAACAACCACCCTAATATACCAACTCGGAGTAATTTATGGTACGTAAATCGAGGTTATTGCGCCACATATGTTATTAACAATAATTAAAAGTTACAATAACTCTGTCATAAAACATTAACCATCTATCATTTATGTCACCATCCGGACCATGATTTTACAATCATCATACCTCTTATATGCTACTACCCCTAAATTCATAACGACCTTACAAGATAAAATAATTCACTAAGGTCCAAAAATAATGCACTAAAAATGACATCATATTATAAGGTAATATCAATTGAATATAACAACATACATCATAAATTAAAATGGCAATCTAATTAAATAAAAGTTAAATGACGAAAGTTAAAAAAAGGCATTATTGAATATGACAAACTATCAATGTCTCAATCACAATAATTAAAGATAGTAATTAATTAAAGAGGTCACTATATGGAAATAGCATCATGATTATAGTAATCATCAATTTAAAACACAATTTACACCATAATTTAAAAACGACAATCTATAATATGATAAAACTTAAAATGTCAATAATAAAGAAAATGCCAATATCTGAAATGACAACTTGGAAAAGACAACCTAAAGATAACATCATAATTATAAATATGGTTGTTACTAATTTACCATAATGCTGCCCCATCTTAACCGCCTTCCAACAACTATATTACTACTGCATTTATAATTGCGCTTTTGTTGGGCATTAAGGATTGCATTTTAGATTTGTCAATTAATAACCACCACGTCGCAATACTACAACTTCCATAAAACATCTCTGACTACAGCAGTTTAATATTCCATTCAAATTGCATTGATATTGCCATTGAAAGTAACACGAGTCACATTGCTACAAGCTGTCCGTAAAACAATATCAATTGGCATTCTAGTATTGCGTTTTAATTTGCGTTAACATCTCGTTCTATTGCATTACCTTCCATTACACTCAGGAGAACACATCAATATCCATGAGGGAAAAAGTTTCAATGAATCTAACTTATAAATTTGGTATGCAATATGCCCATTCAATAATACAACAAATGAGGGAATACATTCCATTTATGAGGGGCTTTTGCAGGTTTAGCTATTCTTAATGGAAGAACAAAACGTTGTATTTAAATTATTTTATTCATCGTGCAATCATTTTAAAAAAAGGGATGGCATTAAAATCATTTGGCTGGAAGCATAATAAACAACCCTATCGGAGATCGTGCTGACCCTGACCACAACCAACGGTGAAGGAACAGACCAGGACGAGCTTCCAGAAGAGATGTCAGGGAAGACGTGGGTTGTAAGGAACAATGCGGAAGAAGGGAGGAAATACACAGAGTGCAGAGAATAAAATGCCCCCAACTGAAACGCACACGCGGATTAATGAAAGCACCCATCCATTGAACGATATGACACAATACGGAAACCCACAAATGGAAATAAACGCCCAGTTCAATGGAGATTCCCAGCAATAACGTACAACGTAGGCCACTAATGGGAAAAACGCCCATAGTTACTGAAGATGGCTACCATAACTCAACGCAGACCACAAGGAACACAGAGATTAAAATTAAAAAAAAAACGCAGACATAGTTTCGGCAATGCATTGAGGATTAACATCAATGTAGACCCCCCCAAAAAAGGGTGCAGGGAACCACAAGGGAAATGCCAGACGCTTGGCGGGACCGAACTGTCACTCTACACAGTGAAATCCTTTTTTTTTTCGCAGCAACATGGTAACTAAATGCTAGAACGAAATCAGGGATAGAATGGCCATTCACCCATGAATTTACAGCTATAATGGACAACGAAACGCCCAAAGGATTTCCATCACCGTGAACCCCAAGCATAGTTCCAAATCCTGAAATAACAGTGGTAGTGACTTGCAGAGGAGAGGGGACGATTATGCGACACAATCAAGGATGACTAACACAGGAATAAAGAAAAAAAACAAGGGCCACGACATCTACCAGGCTTGATGCAGGAAGGGGCGAACGAGATCAATGTTTGTTCTCTTTTTGTTCTTTTTAACAGAAAAAGAACCTTGTTCACAGAGGCAGTTGGCATCAGTAACCGATTTCAAATGGGAGGTTCCTCAACAACTAAAATTCGCATTCTAAATCCCAAAAATCCAGTGAGCATAAATATGTACAAGGGTTCCCATCATACTTATCACGAGAGAAATTGAATAATAAGAAAAACAACAAATGCAGCAGCTACGCTTATAATCGCAGAGTAGACAAATATGGCAGCCATTAAATCTAATCGCAACCCATAATTTTGATATCAGCATAATCCATAATTCATCCTATTCTACCAAAAAAAACAACCATACCGTTGCCTCAACACTGTCCTCATGTGTCGTCCGCGCTCCGTGTCGCTCCTGCTCCACACCGCTCCCGCTCGCCAACCGTAGAGACTACACCGATGCCTCCCATCCAATCGCTAGGGGTACTCTGCTTCCCCCTTAGCCCCCCGAGCCGCAAAGGGGCCACACAAAATCCAGAGATAAGACTAGCTTCTTAGCTCACCTCCCAGGCTGAGCTACCACTCCAATACAGCTGAGATAAACCCAACTCCTCACAAGCAATCCGTCAAGCCACAATCCGACAGCGTAACGTTACGTTAACCGTTCATCCCCCTTCTTCCTTCTTTTCCCCTTCTTTTATAGAAATTTGAGACCCACCTACTTTCCTAAATCATTATTAAATTAATTTTTAAAGACAATCCTCTAAAATTTCCTATCGTCCAAGTGTCACTCATCCCTATGGTTCTCCAAAAATTAAATTTCTTTAATTTAAATAAAAGACTCATTTCCCTCACTCCCCCTAAAGTCACTCCTAAAATTACTCCTAGGGTTCCTAGATCCCCTTTCATGCTTTTAATAAATTTCCTAAAATGAAGTTTCTGATTTTTAGTAACTCCTTAAATGCTGATTCCTTTTCGCTTTTTACCCTATGTCTCCTACTTTCCATTATTAAGTTTCCTTTATTACAAGTTCCTCATCTCTCCTTTTTTTTTTTTTTTTTAAGTTTCCTTTATTACAAGTTCCCTTACATCTCCTTTTTTGCCCTCTATTTTTTATTAATATTATTTTATTTTCATATATTTTATTTTTGTTAAACCTAAAATGATAAACGCGCTTAATGGTATTTTCAATATATTTTTTAAAATCCTAATTTTTTTTTTTTTTCAAGTTTTTAAAATTTATTAGAAAATTTTAATTCTTTAAAATTTAAAACCCGGGTTTCACTTAAATTATCCCCTCATTACCTTACTCCCCTTAGTTTAAGAAGACCTTAACTAACACATAGGAGGGTTTTAGCTTACACCCTATGTCAATTTTGTAGGATCTTCTTAGCTTATCCTAATTTTATCTTTGAGATGTTTTAAATTTAGGATTAGATTTGAACTAGGCGACAAATAATTTGGGGAGTCGTTTTAAGAAATTTATCAGGCGTTAAGGTCTTAGGGTCATCTAGGGTTGTCTCATCATCATCATCCATGCGCGACGCGGTTTCAGATCTACCTTCCACGTGCTCCAAGGGTGCCACCACCTTCGCTATTGTTCTATCGCACTCTTCAGATGCACCATCGTGTCTGCGTTGGTGCCATCACGACTTTATTTCTTTATGCCGACGTGCGTTCTTCGATGCACCACTGCTCCAAGGGTGCCACTCGCTAACTTTGGATGGATTGGTAGACATCTAACCCTCGAATCACCACCCGCCAGGAACTTGTGGGAGACTAAGGGTTTTAAAGAATAAGGCTGGCCCCCGCCTTTATTGGCGCTCTTAGAATCACAGAGTGACTCCCGCCTACCCTCACGGCATCGCGGGATCCCTTCAACTAGTAATCGTTAACCTACGCCTGGTCACTGTGAGGTTGTGGCAGGGTTGTTGTTGTCCACCCCTCTCCCTATACCTCTATGGAAATCATGTGTGCCCCTTTACTCCATATGTAGCCCTCATTACAAGCTATCATCACCGCCAGATCAACCATCATGTCATATCACGTCAACAACATATCATAAAAATCAATATCATCATATCATCAAACAGCAATAATATCACCGTGAAATGAATCAAACCTTAAAAGCACACCGAATTCAATCCAAGGTTCATAACTCTAATCGATGCCTTCAGATCATCCGTGTCCAAACTCCGCATTACCCAATGAACCGCGAAGAAGCACCGTCCTCATCAAGTAGTAAAACAAACATGTTGTCTATAAACAATAATCAGCACCGCGCTAAATGTATTAATATCAGAGTCCGCATCACTTGTGTGCAAGTGTCCTCAAATAATAATTTCGCTCAGTGCGCTAGATTGGGATGTTACATACACCTCCTGTTGGTCTAAACTTCGTCCAGAAGTTTCATTGTATAAATGTCGAAATAAATGTCCCATAATATCATAAGTACCACAAGATCATAAGTCTATCTATCAAAAAAATGGAAACTACTGGCGCTTATCATATGCATCATCCCAAGTTGTCGATTGTGGACTATAGTTGTCCAACTGGAGCTTGACCTGATCTATTTTTCGATGTCGTAACTGTCGAACGCTATGATATAAGATGAGGACTGGCTCAGTCGTGAGCGATCCCTCATCCTATACCTTTAAGGAACTCATGTCAATCACGTAAGTAGGATCACTACTGCTAACGCTCAAAATAGATACATGAAAAAACATCATTCATAATTTCAAAGAATCAGGCAGGCTAGTCGATAGGCTATGGGCCCCTTTTCACAATCTCGGTAAGGCTGTCCCATGAACCTAGGAGATGTTTTAGCTCCCTTTCCAAACTTGATTGAACTCTTTATGCGCTTTAACCTTCCGCGAAGAAGATTCCTATCATCGACCGTGAATTACTTGCCACTCACAGGTATCAACATAACTCTTTCCATCCCGCACTTTTAACTTTTGTCTTATGGTTTGCATTTTCTCTTCCATTTGATCGTCATCCTACCAGACCCTAACCTCAAAGCTTGATCCCAACTCGTATGTCGGACACGGTCGCCCATAAAGAAACTCAAAAGGCCCGCTCAGTGCTCGGTAACCGCGGTTATAAGCTTAATCCCCAATTAGAGGCAAGAATTCTCCCAATGCTTTTTAGAGCATCCATCACGCATACGCGCAATGTCTTCCAAGGTTTATTCGGTCGCTATTATATCATCCGCCTCGGGTGATACGCAATACTGTAATTAAGTTGGGTTCCCGCCTCTTGAAACTCGCCCAAATTGTCCAAGAATACCTATCCTCGACGATCTTCTTAGGTACCATGCAACCTCTTCACAATCTCACCGATGAAATAAGCATAAGTCGTACCGACATACACGCCACTTCACCGAATAGCGCGTGAGCACTCTTTGTCGAGTGTCTACTACTACAAAATTGAGTTGTGTCTCCTGTCACGCGTCCAACACAACCAAATGAACTTCCAATTTCGACTGAATAACATGCGGTTGCTAATCCACCGTGTCTATGTTCATCCTTTTACCTGAACCTCGGTGACATCTTATCCACAAAAGTTGACTATGTCGCCCTTCATTCTTCCGTAAGAATAGCGTCGGTCTTCCTCATCTTCGCGGACTCTTGGGTGAGCCATAAACTTTCTTCTATGAGCTCGGCCAGATGAACATCCTCAACTTCGCTATTTGGCGTAATGTAACCGTACCCTAAACCGCCAAACCATCGCTATCAAATGAATATCCCTAATAGGGAAAAATTATCATTGTGTTTTTGTATCCCGATGAACTCTAGACTTCGTACCGGCCATCGTCACATCGAAAGTGAGAATCTTCCTCAATGATCGTGCTTGAAGAGGTAACACCGAAAAGATTTGTGGGCTCCGACTCAAAGCATCCACCACTGTTCATTGTTCCCTTATGTAAGTAATCTCAAAGTCGTAAATGCTAGGCAATTTGGTCCAACGTCGTTGTCGCGCGTTTTGGTCGCTTTGCGTAAAAATGTTGTAATCCACAATGATCAATTCTTAATTCAAATTTTCATCCAACAAGGTAGTAAGGTTCCATAATTCCATATGGAATATACTATGTACATTAACTCTAAATCATATACGATATTTTCCTCATGCCTTCTTAGTTTCTCGAAATGGGCAATCACTCATCCGCCTTTGTATCAGATTCTAACCCATCCTGATGCAATAGCGTACCAAAAAGCCCCGGTGATCCATGTCGGACCTTAGTATCGACGCGTTGTTAACAACAATTTTTAAGCTCTTAAATGCCTGCGATTTTTCTCACACCAAACAAACTTATTTTTCTTCATAATTCGCGGATCGGATTTCCATATCCTCAAAATCTCGGAATAAACCGACGATAGTATCTCAGCTAACCTCCATAAAATTATGCACTTCCGCGGATATCCATCGGCTTAGGCTATCTACATGATAGCCTCAACCTTGGTTGGTTCCACGGTGATACCTTCGCCGAGATGACATGCCCTGGCAGTGTGAATCGTGGATTGATGCCAGTGAGCATTTGACAACTTCCGGCACAATATGCTCTTGTAAACATCGAGGTACCAAGCGCTAAGCGCTTCGCCATGCTCCTCCGTCAACCGAAGAACAAAATATCTACATGAATAATTGGACGATCTCGTCCAAGTACTCGCGGAACGCCCCGCTCATCAAACTCATGAATACCCTCGAGTCGTTTGTCAAACCAAATGGTAAAACAGTAAACTTGTCTCAAATTCGTCTTTAAAGGTGGTCTTAGTGTTTCATCCTCTTGATTCGTGAATCGGTGATAATACTTCCTCGACGTGAAACCCATTCCGAGAATAATCGTCAGCACTTTCATTTGATCGTAATGCATCATCAATTTCTGCAAGGGATATTGATTTCTCATCATAGTTCTTGTCAAAGGGATGGTAGGGGGTCAAATGCTTCCCACGTCCGCCCTTCTTCCAAATAGTACGAACCGCACGACACACTGGACGACAATCCTGTGTCCACAAACTCCTTCCGCTGTATTTCAACTTGCAACTCCTGGTCGAAGATTCACGGCGAGTTCTTGCTATCGCCTACCCCTGCTGCCTTATGGTAAACTCCCAATTTCTCTTTCGGGCGTAACTTGTGCAAAACCTCTCGGAAATATCGCCCAGAAACTCTTCACCACCGAGCAGTTCAGATCCTCTCATACTCTTTTCGAGCTATGGATCGCATAAAGTCAGTAACCCCTTTGGTATTGGCTACTTTTCAGAATTATGGCGGAAGAAGAGATGAAACCCCGTGATACCCCGCCTCGCTTCATAATCACCCGCTCGCCCTTCGCCATCGTAATCGCTTTAACTGGTTGCCTTATAGTTGAGAGTATCGCCTCATGCGATTTCAATCAATCCATACCAATCACTACGCCATAAGATCCTAAGATCTCCCAAAGGAAACAACCCGTAACCTTTCCTCCAACTTCTGTTCTCATGGCTCCCAAAGCCATCTCCACTAAGCTAAAATCATCCTGTTCGACTGCATTTACCTTAATTCTCCTTAGAGATGCACCTGAAATAAAGATCTTTGTAGCACTTGGATCTTTCAAAATACTAAGGGTATGATCAACGACGGTACCTAACGTGTCGATCACAGTCGAATGGTGATCTGTCTAGTATTTATTCACTCCTATGTGAATTTGATGGGCCTTTCCCATATCTTCTATGGTAGTGGGTCCGAATGATCTATATGCTTTATTCCTCTCCACTGGGTAGTCGCACCGGTAGTGTGGCTCCCCACACGCCCAAAACCCCTTCTTCGACCCAATAGAATCCCGGGCGCCCGGAAGAAGATGACGCCCACCACCAGTAACCCCTCGGTTCTGCTTCACGAATGTTCTTAAATCCACTTCGCTGGCTACGCATACGCCGCCGCTGTGGTCCTCGGCAGGTCCGCCAGGCGGCAGCCGCCGTGGTGTAGCAAAGGGATCCCTCTCGGAAGCCACGATACCCTCGATGCACCGCCGGTGTTCCGTCATGGCTGGTATTCGTGATGAACTCGCCTTGTGTCCACTGGAGTCCTCGGTTCCGGACTTCACCCATGTTTTTCTCCTCCTCCTCGCTATGAGGCCTTTGACGGCCAAGGCCGCAAGGTTTGAGGCATCAAGATCCAACCTTTGCACGCAAAGCGTCAGTATAAGCAAACACAAACCTCGCTGGGACCTTGAGCTTCACAAGCATTTAGGTGCAGAGCAGCATACCGAGCAGCCCATAAAATGCGCCTCGCACTTTAATAACGTATGACCTCCCCGTCGGCAGTATGTTGAACCCATTGGAGCTAACGCTTCAATGAATTCCTCGAATATACCCTCTCAACCATTCTAACAGCTCCCACGACACGCCTTCAACTAATTATGTTGCCGAGGCGTGGAGGTCTTCCACCATAGAAGGTTAGCCCCCTTCAGTTGAAACATCACCATGCGGACCTTCATGTTGTTGTTATAATCGCCGGCGCTACACATTGCCATATTCTCCAACCATGCCTCGGCGGCTGTGCCGTCCGGGGAACCAAAGAACTCGGGAAATTTTACCTTCTCGAGTTCACAGTGAATGCTACCTGTAACGGTCGGTGTGGGCGGCGGAACCTCAACAGGTACCGGCGCCCTGGCCTCATCTTTGTCCAATCTGTTGATCAGCACCTCGGACATGCACTGGAAAGATCTCATCATCCCCACAACATCAGCCACTGCGATCTGCTCCTGTCCAAGGACCTTCTCACCTCCCTAGGGGTTAGACCCCTGAAGCGTGGATGCTGCGGGAGGCGTCGCGCCTCCTCCCCTAGCACCCCGTCGTCTTCCTCTGCGGCATCCTCTAACCATGATTACCTACACACACACAATCAGCTCAATCCACAACAAAATAATCAAATACAATCATGTCAATGGAAGCCTTAGAGAATCCCAATTCACGGGTCGAACCTACTCTGATACCATATGTAACGACCTCCTCGTTACGACAACCATTCCAGTAACGGGTGAATTTTTTTTGTTTTGTTTAAGGTGTGTGCGCGCCTGTAGAAGTAACAACACACTTAATTGTATGACGCCACTCGACAACCAACAAAACACAACCATGATGTTCATCACAGGAAGACTGAAGGCACATAACGAGTAACTGCAACAATATACGACCCTAGGCCTAAGGCGCACAACACAAACAATAAGACATTATGGGGGTGCACAATAAGAACACAGAGGGAAGAATTCACGGTTTTAGGGTTACTATTTCTGCACAGGAAAGCAGGGCGTTTAGCCTTATGTCTTCTCGAAAGAAGATTAGACAGGCTCCTGGCCGACTGCTCAGGCCGAAACTAGTAACCCAACCTAGAACAAGACGCAGGTAAGACAAACACAACAAGATGACCCCAACACATCACAGTGACAACAAGCGATAAATGCCCCTAGACATAAGGCGTACAACTAGCAGTTGTAAGCTGAAAACAACACCGGGTGTTAAGTACAGTACAGTCACAAATGGAAGAATCCAACAGTAGAGTTTACCATTTCTGCACAGAAAAGAAGGGCTTTTAGTCTTATGTCTTCTCGAAAGAAGATTAGACAGGCTCCTGGCCGACTTCTCAGGCAAAAATTGGTAATCCCTATCAGGTGTGTCGCAAGAGTGGAAACCATGCCTTTAAAGGGCCCGAGACCGTTGATACGGCACTGGATCCTTTACACAGAAAATATACACAGACATATATGCTAAGGTTACTGAAGGTGTCTATACCCCGCCCGACCTAAGCCGACCACGCCACTAACTGGATACAATCAAGTACGACATAAATAAGAAGTACGATTATGCCCCTTACAGAAGGTGCGTGACAAGGACTCTGACAACGAGCACCCCCAAGTTCAACATTATCTAAACGAACAACCACCCTAATATACCAACTCGGAGTAATTTATGGTACGTAAATCAAGGTTATTGCACCACATATGTTATTAACAATAATTAAAAGTTACAATAACTCTGTCATAAAACATTAACCATCTATCATTTATGTCACCATCCGGACCATGATTTTACAATCATCATACCTCTTATATGCTACTACCCCTAAATTCATAATGACCTTACAAGATAAAATCATTCACTAAGGTCCAAAAATAATGCACTAAAAATGACATCATATTATTAGGTAATATCAATTGAATATAACAACATACATCATAAATTAAAATGGCAATCTAATTAAATAAAAGTTAAATGACAAAAGTTAAAAAAATGCATTATTGAATATGACAAACTATCAATGTCTCAATCACAATAATTAAAGATAGTAATTAATTAAAGAGGTCACTATATGGAAATAGCATCATGATTATAGTAATCATAAATTGAAAATACAATTTACACCATAATTTAAAAACGACAATCTATAATATGATAAAACTTAAAATGTCAATAATAAAGAAAATGCCAATATCTGAAATGACAACCTGGAAAAGACAACCTAAAGATAACATCATAATTATAAATATCGTTGTTACTAATTTACCATAATGTTGCCCCATCTTAACCGCCTTCCAACAACTATATTACTACTGCATTTATAATTGTGTTTTCGTTGGGCATTAAGGATTTCATTTTAGATTTGTCAATTAATAACCACCAGGTCGCAATACTACAACTTCCATAAAACATCTCTGACTACAACAGTTTAATATTCCATTCAAATTGCATTGATATTACCATTGAAAGTAACACGGGTCACATTTCTACAAGCTCTCCGTAAAACAATATCAATTGGCATTCTTGTATTGCGTTTTAATTTGCGTTAACATCTCGTTCTATTGCATTACCTTCCATTACACTCACGGGAACATGTCAATATCCATGAGGGAAAAAGTTTCAATGAATCTAACTTATAAATTTGGTATGCAATATGCCCATTCAATAATACAACAAATGAGGGAATACATTCCATTTACGAGGGGCTTTCTCAGGTTTAGCTATTCTTAATGGAAGAACAAAACGTTGTATTTAAATTCTTTTATTCATCGTGCAATCATTTGAAAAAAAGGGATGGCATTAAAATCATTTGGCTGGCAGCATAATAAACAACCCTATCGGAGATCGCGCTGACCCCGACCACAACCAACGGTGAAGGCGCAGAACAGGACGAGTTGCCAGAAGAGATGTCAGGGAAGACGTGGGTTGTAAGGAACAATGCAGAAGAAGGGAGGAAATACACAGCGTGCAGATAATAAAATGCCCCCAATTGAAATGTAGGAGCAACGCGCGCATCTGTGCAGTCACATGCGGATTTATGAACGCACACAGCCATTGAACGATATGACACAATACGACAACCCACAAATGGAAATAAATGCCCAGGTCAATGGAGATGCCCAACAGTAACATACAACGCAGGCCACTAACGGGGAAAATGCCCATAGTTACTAAAGATGGCTACCATAACTCAACGCAGACCACAAGGAACACAAAGATTAAAATTAAAAAAAAAACGCAGACAGAGTTTCGGCAATGCAGTGAGGGTTAACATCAACGCAGACCCCCCAAAAAAAGGGCGCAGGGAACCACAAGGGAAATGCCAGACGCTTGGCGGGACCGAACTGTCACTCTACATAGCGAAATCCTTTTTTTTTTTCGCAGCAACAGGGTAACTAAATGCCAGAACGAAAGCAGGGATAGAATGGCCATTCACCCATGAATTTACAGCTATAATGGACAATGAAATGCAAAAGGATTTCCATCACCGCGAACCCCAAGCATAGTTCCAAATCCTAAAATAACAGTGGTAGTGACTTGCAGAGGAGAGGGGACAATTATGCGATGCAATCAAGGATGACTAACACAGGAATAAAGAAAAAAAACAAGGGCAACGGCATCTACCAGGCTTGACGCAGGAAGGGGCGAAGGAGATCAATGTTTGTTCTCTTTTTGTTCTTTTTAATAGAAAAAGAACCTTGTTCGCAGAGGCAGTTGGCCTCAATAACCGATTTCAAATGGGAGGTTCCTCAACAGCTAAAATTCACATTCTAAATCCCAAAAATCCAGGGAGCATAAATCTATACAAGGGTTCCCATCATACTTATCACGAGAGAAATTGAATAATAAAAAAAACAACAAATGCAGCAGCTACGCTTATAATTGCAGAGTAGACAAATATGGCAGCCATTAAATCTAATCGCAACCCATAGTTTTGATATCAGCATAATCCATAATTTATCCTATTCTAACAAAAAAAACAACCATACCGTTGCCTCAATGCTGCCCTCGTGTGTCGTATGCGCTTCGTGTCGCTCATGCTCTGCTCCGCTCCCGCTCGCTGACCATAGAGACTGCACCAGTACCTCCCAACCAATCTCTAGGGGTACTCGGCTTCCCCCTTAGCCCTCCGAGCCGCAAAGGGGCCACACAAAATCCAAAGATAAGACTAGCTTCTCAGCTCGCCTCCCAGGCTGAGCTACCACTCCAATACAGCTGAGATAAACCCAACTCCTCACAAGCAATCTGTCAAGCCACAATCCGACAGCGTAACGTTACGCTAACCGTTCATCCCCCTTCTTCCTTCTTTCCCCTTCTTTTATAGAAATTTGAGACCCACCTACTTTCCTAAATCATTATTAAATTAATTTTTAAAGACAATCCTCTAAAATTTCCTGTCGTCCAAGTGTCACTCATCCCTATGGTTCTCCAAAAATCAAATTTCTTTAATTTAAATAAAAGGTTCATTTCACTCACTCCCCCTAAAGTCGCTCCTAAAATTAGTCCTAGGGTTCCTAGATCCCCTCTCATGCTTTTAATAACTTTCCTAAAATGAAGTTTTTGATTCTTAGTAACTCCTTAAATGTTGATTCCTTTTCACTTTTTACCCTATGTCTCCTACTTTCCATTATTAAGTTTCCTTTATTACAAGTTTCCTCATCTCTCCTTTTTTTTTTTTTTAATTTAAATAAAAGGTTCATTTCACTCACTCCCCCTAAAGTCGCTCCTAAAATTAGTCCTAGGTGTCCTGTGATCCTCATGCTTTTAATAACTTCCTTAAAATGAAGTTTTGATTCTTAGTAACCTTAAATGTTGATTCCTTTCACTTTTACCCTTTGTCTCCTTCTTTCCATTATTAAGTTTCCTTTTATTACAAGTTTCCCTCATCTCTCCTTTTTTTTTTTCTATTCCTCTCTTTTTTATTATTATTTTATTCTTTATATTTATTTATTTTGTTAAACCCAAATGATAAATGTGCTTAATGGTCTCTTTCAATATATTTTTAAAATCCTAAATTTTATAATTCCACACTTTAATAATTTTTAATTCTCTTTAAAAATTCTAAAAACCTGGGTTTCAATTAAATTATCCCCTCATTACTTACCCCCTTAGTTTAAGAAGACTTTAACTAACACACAGGAGGGCTTTAGTTTACGCCCTATGTTTATTTTGTAGGATCTTTCTTAGGGATTATCGGAATTTTATCTTCTAGATGTTTTAAATTTAGGCTTAGATTGAACCAGGCGACAATTCATTAGGGGAGTCACTTTAAGAATCTCATCAGGCGTTAAGGTCTTAGTGTGGTCATTTAGGGTTGTCTCATCATCATCATCCATGACGTGCTCTTCAGACGCACTACTGCTCCAAGGGTGCCATAATTTCAATTGCTTTGTTATGCGGACGTGCCCTTCAGGATGCAACTACGTGCTCCAAGGGTGCTACACTCGCTGACTTGTATTTCTTTTGCGCAACGTGCCCCTTCAGGATGCACCATTGACTGATTATAACTGAGAATTAGATTCACGAATTACTGACGGACCAAATCTGACTGATAGTAGGTTGTGGCAGGCCCGTTGTCCACACCTCTCCCTCAATTCTCTGGAAATCATGTGTGGCCCCTTTACCCAAATGTGAGTCTGGTCGGCAAGCTATCGTCAGCCTGCATCATCAACCATCGGTCAGAATGCAAGTCAAAAAATATCATAAAATCAATATGATATCATCAAAACAAAGCAATATCACCGCAAATGAATCAACCTTAAAGCACACTCCCTGACTCAACTGGAGTCCAAGGGGTTCCACCGATGCCTCTACATCATCCAGGTCCAAAACCTGTACACTCAATGAAACTGCGTCAGCAACACCTGTCTACATCAAGTAGTAAAACATCATGTCGTCTATCAGAACGCATCATAATCAAGCATAAATGTATTAATATCAGGAAAGTCCAGATCACTTGCGAGCAAGTGACCTCAAAGAATAAGTTTGTAAGTGCGCCAGAGCGGGATGTTACAGATATGAAGGTTTTGAGATTCATTTTCATTGATGTTGTTGTTGCATGGTTACATTTCCATTTACAGGAAAAGTAGGCTAAATATTAATGACAATATGTATTTTGTAGAAACCTCAATTTAATGTTAAGGAGCTATGTTGATAATAAAAGATTATGAATTTCATTAATTCAATAAAACGTTATGAGTAATCGTGGATCCATATCACAATAAAAAGTTATGAGTTCCATTAGCAATCAATGTGGTTGCATCCTTACATTTCCACCTACTAGAAAAGTCAAAATAAGTACCCATCCATCCTAGAAACCTGCTTATAAGTACCATCATAAACACCTAGGTTTATATTTTGGTTAAAGATCCATATGTATTTACAGATAAGGTTATGATTTTCCACTCAAACTTGGTTAACGATTCATATGCAGAAGTAAAAAATTATGAGTTTCCCACTTTGCACATATCCATGGGCTTTTAGAGTGCTTTGATTATGTAGGGATGATAAAAAGTATTAATAATGGGATAAAATAGTCTAGGAAATTTTCCTTAACTGCAATGCAGATGAAGTACTATGAAAATTTCCTTACCTGAAATGTAAATGAAGTACTTGGCATCAGATATGGAAGTGTATATGTCCTCCCAACATCTAGATTCTTCGCTTGGCATTCCCCATTCCAAAAGGTTCATATGAAGGAAGCCTGGTTGCATATGCGCATCTTGGTACAAAGTTGTTGGAAATTGTAATTACAAGTCGCTGAGATCTTCAAAATCTGTCAGTCAAAATCTGTCAGTAGCTGAAATGTCAGTCTGATAGTTTTCAAGTGTAAAGTCGCACGTCTAATCAAAAGTCAGTCGGAAAACAGGAGAACTGTAAATGGAGCCGAATTCTATCTTCTCGAATTAAATTAAGTGGTTGAAGAGTTAGTCGTAGTTATGGTAGTGTTTAATGTTGAGTCAGTCTTAGCTTCTGTAGGAAGACATAGCCTATGTATGTATGAGTTTGAGTCTCTTAGTTAATATATGTAGATACGGAGAGAGATAGAGGGAGGATGGTGCATTCTAGATGTTGAAGAGGAGAATTTGAAGGTAGAAAGAACCAACAAAAGCTGAAGAGTTGACAGAAGAAGTATTAGAGACGAATCTCATTTTATAACTGTATTCTGTAGTCTAAGCGCACTGTGTCGAAGTTCATTAATATCAAGTGTTTTGTGTTTTGATAAGTTTCTGTGTTATTTCTGAGTTCATATTCTAAGAATAATACCATTGTATTCTGCATTCGTAAATCATTTTATTTAGTGTGTGTATTTAAAGCATGCAACAATCTAAGCAGTCTGTGCACTGCGCAGTGGTCATGAGAACTCTGTCACATAGCCTGTTTGGTGCATAGTATTTCAAACCACATCAAGCAGAGTATACTACGTGCATCTCATCACCCCTTCAAATTAGTATAAGAGCATGCTCTATCAGAACAATTTTGTCATAGCAGAAACTCTGTTGAAAGTGAAATATGGCTTCTACCTCAAATCTGCAACCTCCCACTTTTACAAGAAAGAATTATGAGATGTGGTCCTTGACCATGAAGGCCTTGTTCCAAGGTCAAGATGTATGGGAGATAGTCGAAAAAGGCTATGTAGAACCAACAGATTAGGCAACATATAATTCCCTCACACAAGTTGAGAAAGATGTTTTGAAATATCAAAGAAAGAGGGATGGAAAGGCTTTGTTTTACATACATCAATCCATGCATGAGAGCATACTTCCAAGAGTTTCATCAACAAACCAAGCCAAGGAAGCATGGGACACACTACAAAACTCTTATTAAGGTATGAATAAAGTAAAGACTGCAAAAATTCAGATTCTTAGAAAATATTTTGAAACTATGTCAATGAATGATTCAGACATAGTAGATTTATTCTACACACTTCATTGGACTGATAAATCAAATTAAGTCTCATGGTGAAACCATAGACGATAGAAAATTTGTTGAGAAAGTTCATAGAAGTCTTCCTCCTAAATTTGATACTCTTGTTGTAACCCTAGAAGAAGGCAAAGATATGAGTCAGTTCATCCTAGATGAACTGCAAGCTTCCCTCATCAATCATGAACATAGATTGAACATGTCAAATATGTCATTAGAAAATGATTTTTCCACACAGTGATCTATAATCCGTGGAAGAGGAAGGGGGGGAACAAACTCTATAGGTGGAGGAAGAAGTTCTGACAGAAGTAGATGCAGTAGAAATCCTGGAAACATTGGTGGAAGAGGTCAAAACCCAAGTACCAGCCAATCAACTTGTTAAAGAACTGACAAATCTAAGATTCAATGACATTACTGTAAAAAGTATGGACCTTATGCATATGAGTGCAGAAAGAGACAATATAGTCAGAACAAGCAAAATCAAGATTAGTCACACAACGCAAATAATCAAATTCGACCTACGTTTATGGCGCACATTGTAGTTGTGCCTAGAGCAGAATAAATGCCTAATATAGTGTCACCAGTTGAATGCAATGTTGCTCAAGCAAGTCCATGTGACATATGGTATTTAGATTCAGGCTACAGTAACCACATGACAGGAAAAATAGAACTGTTTTCTAGTTTGGATGAGTCAGTCCAAACCAAGGTTACACTTGGAACATATATCCAAGTCACTGTCTTAGGAAAAGGCAGTATAAACATTTTAACCAGACAAGGAGAAGAGAGAGTCATGTCTGAAGTATATTATGTTTCTAGTCTGAAGAATAATCTAATGAGTACAGGACAACTGTTACAAAAACGATATAGAATCTACATGGAAGATAATCACTGTGTGATTATGGATAAAAGCCCAAGCAATTTACTTATTGCAAAATTCCATATGACAAGTAACAGAATGTTCCCATTGACATTAAATGTAGTCAAGAAGAAGAACATAGTGAAAACTATTGACAAAAGTGCACAGTTAGACACTGCATTTACATCAAAAAGTGTGTGCAGTACTAATAAATAAAACAATGCACACAGTATCAAGAAAGGAGAAAATGGCACAAAAATGAAGGCACTATTCCAATCTGAAACACCGGATGAGTCTTAGCTATGTCATTTCATATTTGGACATTTGAAATTTGGAGGTCTGAAGCTGATACACACAAAGGATATGGTAAAAGGATTATCATTGATTGAAAAACCAGAAAGGATATGTGAAGGCTGCATATTTGGCAAGCAACACAGAGAATCATTTCCAGTTGGCAAGTCTTACAGAGAAAAAAACTCCACTAGAAATAATACATTATGACATCTGTGGTCCAATGCAAACTCTTTCTATAGGAGGCAGTACTTATTTTATAACATTCATTAATGACTTCTCAAGAAAGACATGGATCTATTTTTTAAAACACAAATTTAACGCATTGGTTTGTTTTCAATAGTTTAAATCACTTGTGGAGAAACATAGTGGTTATTACATCAAGTGTCTAAGAATGGACATAGGAGGAGAATACATGTCAAGATAATTTCATAGCTTTTGTAAAGTTCATGGAATCTACAAGCAATTTACCACGTGATACACAACACAACAGAATGGCATCGCAGAAAGAAAGAACAGAACCATCATGGAAATGGCGCGCAGTATGTTGACAACAAAAAAATTGTCGAATGAGTATTGGGCTGAGGCAGTAGCAACTGTAGTATACATATTGAACAAATGTCCAACAAAGCGTGTGAAGAATAAAATTCCTCAGGGAGCATGGACAGGATCAAACCATAATGTGGCGCACTTAAGAGTTTTTGGTTGCGTCGCATATGCACATGTTCCAGATGAACTGAGAAGAAAGTTGGACAACAAAGGATGGAAATGTATATTTGTTGGGTATTCTGAAGAGAAAAAAGGATACAAGCCGTATGACCTTGTCGCAAGAAAAGTCATAATCAGCCGTGACGTCCAGTTCATAGAGAATGAAGCATGGGATGGAACCATAGAAAATATAGTAAAAATAATTGACCCAATGGAGCATGACATCACAGAGGATGAAGTTGTGCAAACACCATACATAGGGCAATGCGTAGTTCCATCTACACCTGGCACTACAACGCAAATTACCGTGAAAAATACTCCAGTAAGAACAAAAAGTGCGCACTCTACACATAGAGCGCATCAAACACCTACAAGCAGTCTGTGTACTTCAACATATCCAGATCCAACATTAGCAAGTTTGTTACCAAGAAATACAAGAAGTCTGCGACATCTATAATGAAGACGCAACAAATTCATTTTTAGTTTTTTCTCTGTTTTAACAAATAGATGATCCATTAAATTTTGAAGAAGCTATAAAAGAGGATGTATGGACACAAGCCATGGATGAAGAAATCAAATGCATAGAGAGTAATCAAACATGGAAATTGGTAAATGTAACTAATGATAAGGATGTCATAAGTGTTAAGTGTATTTATAAAACCAAGCAAGATGCAGAAGGAAATGTACATAAATATAAGGCAATATTAGTTGAAAGAGGCATTACACAACAACCTGGAATTGATTACAATGAAACATTGGCACCAGTTGTACGCATGGACATAGTCAGAACAGTGTTAGCAATTTCCACGCAGTACAAATGGCTAGTTTATCAGATGAATGTAAAGTCAACATTCTTGAATGGAAACTTAGAAGAAGAAGTATATGTGGAACAACCACAAGGATATGAGGTTCCAGGACAAGAAGACAAAGTATACAGATTAAAGAAAGCACTGTATGGATTAAAGCAAGCTCCGAGAGCTTCGTATAATGGATTTCAGAGAAGTGAAAATGAGCCAACTCTGTACATCAAATCAAATGAGCAAGGTAATGTTTTAATTGTTTGTTTATATTTGGATGATTTTATATTTACAGGTAATTTTGTCATAGAATATTTCAAGACAGTCATGAAGGCTGAATTTGAAATGACTGATTTGGGACTTATGAGATATTTTCTGGGAATAGAAGTGCACCAGTCCAAAACTAGTTTAATTATCTCACAGTCCAAGTATGCATAAGAAATATTGAAGAGATTCAATATGGTGAACTCAAAAGAAACACCAACACTTGTCATAAGAGGATTGAAGTTAAGCAAGGAAGATAAAGGGTTCAAAGTGGATTCCACATTGTTTAAGACTGGTAGGCAGTCTTATGTATCTAACAGCGACAAGAAATGATACTATGTATGGAGTGAGCCTAATCTCAAGGTTCATGGAAACTCCAAAAGAATCACATTGGAAAGAAGGAAAGAGAATTCTGAGATATGTGAATGGAACAAAATATTTTGGCGTAAAGGACTCCATTTCAAAAGATTTCAAACTCATAGGATACATTGACAGTGATTGTGGAGGAAATATTGATGATAGAAAAAGTACCTATGGGTACACATTTCATTCTAGAATAGGTATGGTATCATGGGAATCAAGGAAGCAGCCAGTAGTGACACTTTCTTCAGCAGAAGTAGAGTACGTCACAGCCACAAGCACATCTTTTCAAGCAGTATGGATGAGAAGGATTTTAAAATATTTATTGAAAGAACAAAAGGAACCAACTACAGTTTTCTATGACAACAATTCAGCCACCATTTTATCAAAGAATCATGTGTTTCACATGAAAACAAAGCAAATTTATAGAAGGTATCATTTCATTAGAGAATTGGTGAATAACAGAGAGATCTGCTTAGAATTTTGCAGGTCAAAAGAACAAATTGCAGATATTTTTACAATGGCTTTAACAAGAGATGCATTTCAACATCTGCGCAGTAGTCTGGGAGTCCGCGCAATAAAATATGAATGACAATAAAATGAATACTCAAATTTTTGATGTAAATTTCTTTTGTGATCCTGCCAACTTATAATTAAGGGGGAGTGCTGGAAATTGTAATTACAAGTCGGTGAGATCTTCACATCTCCGCCTATGTGTCTGTAAGTCAAAATCTGTCAGTAGCCGAAAAGTCAGTCTGATAGTCTGCAAGTGCAAAGTCGCATGTCTACTCAAAAGTTAGTCATCAAACATGAGAACTATAAATGGAGCCAAATTCTATATTCTCGAATTAAATTAAGTGGTTGAAGAGTCAGTTGTAGTTATGGTAGTGTTTAATGTTTCAGTCTTAGTTTCTATAGGAAGTCATAGCCTGTGTATATATGAGTTTGAGTCTCTTAGTTAATATATGTAGATACAGAGAGAGAGAGAGGGAGGATGGTGCATTCTAGATGCTGAAGAGGAGTAGTTGAAGGTAGAAATAACCAACAACAGTTGAAGAGTTGACAGAAGAAGTATTAGAGCCAAAGCTCATTTTATCATTGTATTCTGTAATCTGAGTGCATTGCGTCGAAGTTCATTAATATCAATTGTTTTGTGTTTTGATAAGTTTATGTGTTATTTATGAGTTTATATGTTAATCATAGCACCATTTTGTTCCGCATTCGTAAATCATTTTATTTAGTGTGTGTATTCAAAGCAGGCAACAATCTGAGCAGTCTGTGCACTATGCAGTGGTCTTGAGAACTCTGTCGTGTAGCCTATTTGGTGCCCAGTATTTCAAACTACGTCAGGTAGAGTAGACTGTGCGCATATCGTCTCCCCTTCAAAAGTGATCTTACACCCTATTCTCTGTGGAAAGAAGGCAAATGGGACACCATTGTAGTTGGAAGATAGGACCCCAGATTCCTGGGAGGGATCCCTTTGGACAATAGAGAAATGTAATTTGACCTTAAGATTTCCCCTATGCTTTGAATTTCCTTCAATAAAAATATCATAGGTGTTTTCCACAGGCTTCTCAAGAAGGATCTCGGCCAAAGGAATCCTAGACTTACCAATAAAATGGGCACTGGGTTTGCCAAAAGGACTGATGTGGGTTTTCTAGAAGGATTTGAAGAGAGGATCCAAGATAGAGGGATAATTATATGGGGATGAGCGCCTCATTCTCTCGCATCCTTCCATCGACACATTCTTCAATCAATGTGGGTGGAAATCTACACTGGAGAGCATGAGCATGGGAATTCCCATGATCACCTGGCCCATGTTTGCAGATCAGCCATATAACTTGAAGCTTTTGGAAGAACACCTGGGGTTGGACATAAGGATTTGTGTAGGTTTGAACAATGTGCCAGATGAAGAAGAAGTGAGAAGGGCAGTGACCATGCTTCTAGTAGAGGAAGAAGGAAAAACCATGAGAAGGAAATCTCAGGAGTTGAGGAAGCATGCTAAAATGCCTGTGAACAAAGAAGGATCTTCATTTACAAACTTGAAGGATTTTGTTGGTGACATGCAACAGTTGCACCAGAATAGAGATGGGATGCCAGAATTTGAAGGGTAAAGTGCATTTGACGGTTATCGGTTCTAGGTCCTACTACAACCAACAGTTCCAACATCGGGGTTTCCATATCCCAAGGGATTTTGCGAGACAGAGGTATTGGGGAACAAATCCCAAACACGAACATCTGGCAAGAACAACTGACACACTGCAACCAACGGTTTAGGTTGACAGTTCTGGAAGGTTCACTGGTATAAGGTTGAGCCTAAACCAGTAGTTTAGGTTGACAATTATTATCTGTTGACAGGTTTTGGGCAAAACCTTTCAGTAAATACGCCTTCAACATAATTATAAAACCATTTTATTTTATTTTTTTAATTTTATGAACATTTAAATTTTATTTTTTAAGTTTTTTACATACATTTTAATTTTTTTGGTTGTAATTTTAAGGTTTTTTAAAGGTTTTATGTTAAATTTTTTAAAAATTTGTACTAAAGTTTTTAATTTTAGGTTTTTTAATTTGGGTTTTTTTTCACCTTTTAAAGTTTTTTTGGGCCATAAATTTTATTTTTTTACAATTTTTTTTTAAATTTTTTCTCATTTTCTCTTACTTTTTATATATATTTTTAATTTTATGTTTTTTTTTTCCTCTTTAGTTTTTTACGTTTTTCTTTAATGGTTTTTTTTTACATAAATATGTTTTTAAAATAATTTTTTCAATTTCAATTTTTTTTTTCATAGTTTTTTTTAATTTTTAATTGATCAAAAAAAATGAATTATATGTTTTTGCTAAATATTTAAAAATAATGTTATTTAACTACAATTATTTTCTATGTATTGAAGTAAAGGTAAAAAAATGTGTTAAAAATGATATTTTCCACTATATTTAAAAAGTATGGAACCATGGAAATCTGAGCTCTGACATTTTCTGACAAGGGTTTCAAGGCTAGGGTTCGTCGGTTATGGTTCAAGCAACGGCTAGCATAGTGAGTAGAGAAGGAGGGAGTAGAACTCCCTCCTACAAGCAGGTAGTGGTGGATAGAGGAAAAGGCCCATGTGGCGTGGCATTTAAGGAAACCCTGACAGGTACCTCGAGATCAGGGACTGAGAATAATCAAGAGGTTAACCAAGGAAAAAATGACTGCGTGGGGGATAAGGTCAGGGAAGCCCAGAACAATGCGCCAGAAACGGATAACCCTAGTGGGGTAGGTGGGCATAATCCGTGTAAGCCAAAATCAACTTTAATCCAAAATGTTATCCTAGAAGATCCCTAAACTCAACTCTTTCGGGATCAGATGAAGATGCAGGCCCTAAGACGCATGCCCTAATATGCAAGTTTATGGACCTGTGGCCCACATAAAAGACTCTGCGTAGTTGGATAAAATACCAATGGAAGCCGAGTGGAGAATTCGACCTCCACGTGGGTTCGAAAGGTTTCTTCACATCATTTTTCATGAACTTAGAGAACAAGGATACAATATTTGAGGGGGGACATATTTCCATGCGTCAGTAGGGCTGTACATGTGGTCATGGGAGGAAAAATTTTCCCCAGAGAAGGAGACCTTTAAAAATGTCCCAGTCTAGCTTAGGATTTAGTCCCTACCATTAGATTACTGGCTGTCGTCCACCTTCGAGGCGACTGTCCACCTTCGAAGCGATAGGGAAGAAGCTTGGAAAATATGTTAGGACGTCGGAAGCAACATTAAAAGAGAGGTATACATCCTATGCGAGGATCTGTATAGATATGGATGTCTCGGGGGCTCTCTCAGAGGCCATAAGTCTGGAATTCAAGGATGAAGAATGGATCCAAAGTATAGACTATGAGTAGATCCCTTTTCGATGTAGAAGGTGTCATGAACATGGACACCTACTAAGTGAATTCCCTCTAAACAAAAAACCAGAACCGTAAAACTCTAAACAAAAGCAGGATGAGGACGGATTTGTGAGGTTGAATTACAAAGGCAGGGGAAATAAGAGACAAAGAAATCCCCCCACAGGGAGCAACTCGGAAGCAAGGAATTGATCAGAAGGAACGGGAAACCCCAAATAGGGGGAAGAAGAGGAAAATAAAATGACAAAAGAAAGGGAGATAAATGAACATGAAACCCATGAGACCACAAAAAATCAAAACACCAAAGGAGATCAGGGATGCAACATGAGGACAATGGAAGGAGGAGGAGAATACAAAAATACTCTAATGCAGGATGTATACGAATATTTGGAAATGACACCAAGTGAGGTAGGCATAGAAGACCCAGACCTCAAAGACATCGTGGAAAGGGAAGGGATAGACCTCCCGAACATATTGGAATAATAGAAAAGGCAGGAAGTCGACAATATTCCAACGGAGCAACTGGATCGCATTCAATACCTTTCCCTTCGTAGGGAGGAGAAAAAAACTAGAGGCACTAAGCGCACGCATGGAGAAATATGACACCTAGGTATTAAAACCTGAGATGGACATCCACAACACTCACCCAAGTAGGCAAGGCAGAAGAAAGGGAGGAAATCAAACAACGTAGCCCTACAAGAACTAGGCACTTTGATAATAAACTCAGGTAAGATTAAAAGTCTCTTTCCTAACTCCCCTCCACATGTTTAAACGAAAGTTATTACTTGGAATATAAGAGGCCCGAACAACCCAAGAAAACAACAAATCCTTAGAAACAAATTGAGGAAGGAACAACCTGATATTTTTTTCATACAAGAAACAAAATGCAATATGGACAGAATGGAAATAATCAGTAAGAAATACTAGAGTAAGTACAAGTTATTGGTTGTAGAGAGTCAAAATACGGCGAGAGGAATACTCACCTTGTGGAACCCACAATCGGTGAACCTACTCTCTGATGAAGCCATGAGGCACACATTATCTGTTAAAATGCAAATGATAGGGAACATAGAGAAGGTCCTTTGCACAAATGTGTATGGATCGCATGTGTTGGAGGAAAAAAGAAGAATGCTCCTAGGTCTAGAAACTCTAAAGGAGCGGACTAGTAATCTTCATTAGATTTTGGCTGGGGATTTCAACATTATTACAACTTTGGCTAAGAAAAAAGGGGGTAACTGGAGATTGGACAATAATGCGGGAGAAGTCTCAATCTTCATAGATACAATGGAGCTAGTGGACATCAGGACAAGCAATGGCTAGTTTACTTGGAATAACAAAAGACTAGCACACAACCAGGTGGCCACAAGCCTAGACAAATTCCTAGTCTCAGAATCCATCATTATGCAGGGTGTAGCATTGGATTATAGTAGCCTTCCTTGGGGCGGGATCAGACCACTGGCCAGTGCAATTGGACACAAATTTTTAGATAACACCAAAGAACAGGCCCTTCAGATTTGAGAGATTCTGGATCGACCACCATAATTTCAAGGAGAACATCAAAACATGGTGGCAGGAGGAACTCCTGGATCAAGGGATAAGGATGTTCAAACTGCACAAGAAACTCAAGTACATAAACTAAAGACTTAAGGAGTGGAACATAGAAGTTTTTGGGAACATCAACCAAGAGAAAAAAAGGATTGAGGATAGAATGGGAGAGATGTAGGAGCAATGCATACAAGACGGCTACACAGAGGAAAGGAAAAAAGAAGAAAACCAATTAATCCAGGACTGGGAAGAAATATGTAAGTAGGAAGAGATCCTATGGCAACAAAAAATCTAGAATCAAGCAGCTTAAGGAAGGGGAGAGGAATACTAAGTTCTTCCACAGAAAAATGACAACAAGAAGATCTCATAATAAAATCTTGACGATTGAGGATCAGGATGGGATGGAAAAAGAGTCCCACTAAGACATTGAAAACACATTAGTCAAACACTTCCAGGAGATAGCCAAAGAACCCAACTAGGACAGGACCGCATCCATCCAGAGGCTAATTAGGCACATCCCCAAGATGGTCAGAAAGGAACATAATGTCAGCCTATGAAAACCCATAACAAAGGAAGGATTGGACCAAGTGGTCTAGAATATGCCTACTGGAAAGGCCCCAGGCCCAGATGGATTCATTATGGAATTTTTCAAAGCCTGTTGGGATGTGGTTAAGCATGAGATTTATGGTGTAGTCGAGGATTCTATATGCTCAACCTCCATCCCGAAGGCACTAAATGCCATGATGATCACTCTAACCCCAAAAGAAAACGAAGCCACAACTCTAGATCGCTATAGGCCGATAACTCTTTGCAATGTGGTGTATAAGATAATTTCCAAGGTCATAGCCAATAGATTGAAACCACTCCTTCCAACCATGATTTCACAGGAACATGAGTCTTTGTGGAAGGGAGACAGATTCTCGATAATATCATACAAGCCCATGAAATAATACACACACTGAAAAGTCAAAGGAAAGGGGGGATGCTAATCCAGTTGGACCTGGCTAAGGCTTATGCAAAAAAAGTTGGTGCTACATGGCGAAGATGATGGAAGCTTTTGGTTTCGACCAACATTGGATTAAATGGATCATAAACCTAGTTTCTACAACAAGCTTCTCATTGTTAGTTAATGGAGCCCCAGACAAACATTTATATCCAATGAGAGGCATAAGACAAGGGGATCCGTTATCCCCCTTCCTATTCATTCTAAGGATGGAATGACTGAATAGGAGTACAAAAAATGCAATGGCTGTAGGTGAAATAAAAGGCCTCAAACCATTCAAAGATTTCCCGACCTCAACACACCAATTGTTCGTGGATGAAAACCTACTCCATGGCACCCCCACGGTAAAGGAATCTAAGGCTTATAAAAAAATCTTAGAGGAGTTCGGAGAGGCCTCAGGGGTTGAAATTAATCACTCCAAATCCATGATCTATTTTTTCAATACAAATTCTACAATCCAAAGGAACCTAACCAACATTCTAGGGTTTGAATGTAAAACACTCCCAACAAAATATTTGGGAGTCCCCCTGACAGATAGGGCGTGTAGGAATGAAACATGGGAAGGAGTTATCAACAAATTGCAAGAGTGGGTAAAGAATTGGACGTACAAAGCTCTAAACCTTATAGGACAACTAATCCTCGCTAAAGCGGTCTTACAAGAAATCTCAACGTTTATGATGTCGGTGTTTCTAGCCCCCAAAGAAATCCTACAAAAAATCAGATCCATCCAAAGGTATTTCCAATGGAGAGGAGCATATGATAAAAATAAATGGGCCTTGGTGGCATGGGACAAGGTGTGCAGACCTAAAAACAAAGGGGGCCTCGAGTTACAAGACCCACAGGTAACCAATGAGGCTTACGGGGCAAAGTTGTGGTGGAGATGGGTAAAGGAAAGCTCGACGCCATGGAAAAATATGTGGAAGGATAAATATGCCCCAGAAGTCAAAATCCAGGAGAAGATCAGGTTCATGGGAACAAGGAAGGGGTCAACCATCTGGAATCTATCCTGGAGAAATAAAAACTAGATACAGAGTCACATCTTTTGGGAAGGCAGGAATGGGATAACAACAAGGTTCTAGTAGGACACGTGGCAATAGGAACCTAGAATGGAAGCTCAGGACAGGGAGGAGCTCAAGGATGCGATGATTAGGCAAGGCAAAATGAAAGTCCATCATTATTGGAAGCAAAGGGATGTGAATGCCCGATGGAGGATATGGGACAAACTTAACCCAGAAAATAGAGATCAGATCGAAATAGTGACGAAAGAGGCTGAGGAGGAATTGGGGAAAAGGAAAATTGGGGTCTCAGACGAAGAGGACCAATTGAGGTGGGGCAAGAAAAATGGGGGAGAATTCAACCTAAAAGAGTCTCGGTACTACATAGCAGGCTAGGACCAAGAAAACCCAGATCCACACTAGGAGAGGATATGGAAGGGCCCCCAGTGGCCAAAAATCAAAATGTTCGAATGGCTAGTCCTACACAAGAGGATACTGACCTGGGAGAACCTAAAAAAAAGAGGTTTCATAGGTCCCTCATGGTGCCACCTTTTTGAGGTCAAGGAAGAGTCGACAAATCATCTCCTCAATGAATGCAGCTATACAACTGAGATATGGGATTGAGTGGCCTGTATTTACCTCCCATCGAATCGATTCAGGGGGGATATCAAAGCGACAATCAAAGACATGAAAGAGAGGTATAGAAAAAATGAGGAGGTGAACCTCTGTTGGGGTCTGACGCTGGGGATGGTTATATGGGAGATTTGGAAGGAATGGAACAGATGAATTTTCAGGAATGAAATCCAACTGGCAGAGCAGATAAAGGATACAATTGTCTCTCAGATAAGAGAAACAGTGCAGAGCCTTAACCTTGACAATGCCAAAACTCAAATCACAGATCAAGACTTTTGAATTTTAGAACTATTATATCTGAAAGAATGGAGGTATAGCATACATGTGGCCCATGGCTCGCAGATCCAGACAAGAGTCAGTACCTAGGCTCCTCCTCTAATAGGATTCCTCAAATTGAATTTTGAGGGGATGATGAAAGGCAATCCGAGAATTCCAGGAGCAGGTGGAGTAACGAGAGATACTGGAGGAACTATCATTTGCCTGTATGCGGGGAGGATAGGCAATTCAAAAAACAACACAACAGAGTTTGGAGCCCTGGATCTCAGCCTAGACATTCTGCAAAGAGAAGGTATGGAAAATACCATCGTGGAAGGAGACTTGACTCTGGTTATCAACATGACAAAGAAACTCCAGTATGGAACCAAGGTGGGAAAGGTGCAATGGAATTGGAGCCTTGCGCAATCTCTACAAAAAATCAAGGAGCATATGAGAAACCTGAACATGGTGGAGTTTCGTTGGATTCCCAGGTCGGTGAATGCACTAGTGGACAGGCTAGCCAACGAGGGGGTTAACAGGGAAGGCCGAGAACTAGACGAGGCCTAGACTAGAATACCCAGGGGGAAACTTAGAATGGATTGCATCCACCTGGCGGCTAGAGGTCATGGTGGAAGCTTCAGATATGAGGGTCACATCGAGGCATCTCGACCAGACATGGGACCTAGGAAGAACATGATTGTCACAACCTTTGGCCACCAATTATCATGCGGGAACATGATAGGATGTAGGTGGGTAGACGAAAGGTAGTATGAAACATAAGCAAGGGTCATGGTGAAAGAAATATAGAATGAACAAGCAGCAGGAGGGATACTCAGGAGGAATTAAGGCATGAGGAGATGGTGATAACCAAGGAAGAATCACCGGCCCCTGGGACAAACATGGGGATAAGAATGACCGGCTCCAAAGAGAGTAAGGGCAGAGGAAAGGACAGGGGAAGAGGTTGTAACATCATGGGAAGCATATCCTTACCAACAAATAATGAAGGGCGAGCTCACCACCTCGGGAAAAAATTGATAAGAGGTATAGGCCCACAGAGGAGGAAACACTATAAGAATAAGGCCAACAGACAAGATTGCAACCAGAAGGGGTTAAACAGTAAGGGTCATTATAGCCTCAAGAGAAGATTAGGTAAGGAGAATAGTGAAGTGAGGAATAGGAAGAACTGCCAGAGTAGGGTCTGTTATCACTCCAAGAAACTCTTTGGGGTTGTAGGCCAAAGATGCTTGGTAACTCAAGAATATGGTAAATTTGGTATGCTTCGATCAATGGGATAACTCAATGGCTAATGAGAAGAACAACTTATCATGCATTCGAATAAGACAGTGCTTTTAGAAATCAATGATCAGACAGAGTAATTGAAATAGGGTATGAAGAACACTAGTCTAGATAACCAAGTACAACAGTGTGTAGGGTCATACAAGATAGTCAGAATTCCTTTAATTCAAGTTCATGAGATTAATAAGAAGATAACAGTTCTTAGAAGCTGAGCTAAACTGAAATAAAGTACAAAATAATGAAGTACATGAATAAATCTTATATTGACAACAAAAGAAGTCTGTGATTCTATTATCAAGATAAGAGTCTTAGTACAAGAGCAAAATGTATCCAAGATTGAACCCCTTGGTGCTCCAAATGTATTTGGCTTTATAGCCCTACAAGATGAAATCTAGATCCTTGAAAGATGGATCAGATTTGCTAAACATAGTCAAATCAAAATAGATACAACAAGTGTAGGATGAGATCCTATAAAAATGGATCTAGAATACTAAAATTGGAAAGCCAAAACAAAATAGGAAAATATCCTATCTAAGGAGTCAAACTCTATCTTGATAACCTTCATATCCTCCAAACTCTTTGAAAGATGTAGAAAACTTTCCGAGGCTGATGAATCTTCATAAGAAATTCGAATTTGCCACCTTTGGAAAGAAAGACAGTTTTTTGATCATGAACTAGGTCACCATTTTGACTTTTCCACCTTCTTAAAAATTAAATACATCAATATAAAACCTTAAATATGATGTATTTAATTATTATGCATCTTTAGAAACCAACCTCGAAAGATTTGGTTGAGAAAAAGTCAAATCTGTGCAAAAATACGACCTTGTTGCCATGTAACAAGTTTCACCTGCTAATTTTCCCTGAATCCACCCCTTTAGCTAGTGAAAAGGAAAGATTTCAATAGCTGACTAGTGGACTTCAAAACGAATAAGCTCGTGAAAACCCAGATTGTGTTAATGAAAACGGCCTTGGGAAAAATCAAATTTATCAGCCGTGGAGAGTCTGTTTTACACATTTGAATAGTCGATTGACAACTAGACATCCTAAGTTTTCCAATGGTTCTTTCAAATCTTTATTTAGATATCGGGAAGGTAGTCAAAAGTCCCCCAAAATATTAGGCATAATTTTTCATTTTTCAGAATGAATTATTTCAGGAGATAACATTGGCAGTCAAATTTATTTGATGTGCTTTTGATGTGTCTGAGATGTGATGACACATGTCTTCAATAGCTGAAATCTTTCACCAGCTGTGAACAAGGTTTTAGTTGACCATTTAAGCATTCACATCCTATATCTCCATGAATCGTTGAAGTTGAATATTTCATGATTTGGTGATTAATCCTTTGATGCTCCCATACCCTTTTAATCACTCCAAAATTGCTTTGCTCTAGCTTAACTTTCCAAAATTTTATTTTTGTAGTTTCACCAACTAATTCGCCTTACGATCTACTAGTTAGCTGGTGAAATCTGTGCTTTTCATCAACTAACTGGTTATAATTTCTCCTTTTGCACTGGTGAAATCTCTGTCTTTATCTTTGAGAAGAAAATTATGAAGAGTAGAAATGATCATGCATAGAGTGTTTGATCTAACATTCTATCTAAATAAAATCCCAAGGAGATATGTCTGATCCAGAGCATCAGAGAAACTTTGACAGTGGATCAATACAGACTAAGAAGGAACTTAATGATACGCTTGGTGTATCGACATACAACTTGATTCATGGCTGATCTATGGGTTATGTGTTGACTTGTGTATCAATTCATAGCTTGACTCATGACTTGAAACATGGCTTGGATTTAGTTTGTATGTTGCATGACTTCGGTGACATATGGACTTGGAATTTGGCACTTGCTCTTGGGAATTGGTGTTAGAGTTGGGTTTTGTATGGTTTATGTGTTGAATGTGCTTGACATTTGGACTCAAGATTTGGGTTGAATCATTGCTTGGTGTGCTAGGCTTGATGTATTGCATGGCTTGATTTAAGATAGACTAGGCTCACCTAGGCACACACCACTATTTCTTTTTGGGGAATTTTTTGGAATAAAAATACAGATTTTATCAAAGTATAAAAGACATAAGAGCAATGGAATGACATTTTTTTATTTGTATCTTGTATTGCAGGTCCAGAAGCATAAAAACAAAGCATTTTTGTGAAAAGTAATCAAGCAAGACCTTGATGAACACTATGGAGGTTAAGATATTGGAAAGAAACTGAAGAAAATGATAAATCATTTGAAGAGTGATGGAAATACTCATCAAAATACCAGTGCATTTTTTATCGCTAACAGGGTCCAGAGGAAAGAAAGAAAAATGGCGTGCCTGAAGCACACGCGGAGGAAGAGAAGTCCCCTAGGGAAGGAGATCCCAGAAAGTTCGAGGTTCTTACCTAGGATTGAGCAGGGTGGGAGAGAAGCAGAGAGAACCTTCAATACATTGGTCTCGTCGAAGGAGAAGGAAAAAATTAACAGGTGGGAAGAGGAAATAAAGGAGGAGTGAAGCGGCAAAGAATGGGGTGAGATGGCGCAGGAAGTAGATTGGGTGATGGACCTGGGGGCTACGTGTCCTAGGGAGACCCTCTACCATAAAATGGTAGAGACTGCTTGGTTCACCAAGATGTTTATTGGAAAAGTTAAATCAGAGCGGGAGGAGGTGAGACAGGAAGACCATCGGGAGATTAAGACAATGTTGGACAAGATCTAGTGTCAATTGAATGGTCTGGAAGTGATTATCAAGATGTTAGTGGAGGTTGAAAAGGACCAAAAAAGAAAATAGGAGTGGTTGGTGGCATAGTTCCACCTTTACCTGAGATACGTCCATCATATGGACACTACGCATGTGGATGGACAAGGAGAACCAGCCCAGATCAGGAAAACCAGAACAGTCTCCCCAAAGGAGGACAACAAGGGCCAAGCGGGTGGGGTGAAGGATCATTCCTAGGTGTTGTAATGACTCTTATATATCGGTCAATGAACTTTGTTATATTTAATGGAAGTTATTCCCAGGATGTAGAAGGATAGTTAAGTTCTATAGTAGATTTTGGTTTGTTTTGAAGCTCTTAGTTAGCTCTCTATGACTATCCATCTCAGACTGGATAAGGAAGGTCCGGTCTGGTTTCCATTTTTTGGTAGACGAGATACCTCCAGAGTGATTATTAAAACTAGTAGCAAGGGTCCCCTGTTCTGGTTTCGTTTTAACCAGACGAGGATCCCCATTTTGTACCATATTTTCTACAAGTAATATACATTTCTACACTGACTTACAAAAAAACAAAAAAAGAATGGAACGATAAATTAATTATGGACAAACAATTATATGAAAAATCCTAAATTTAAAAAAATAAATGGTGTACAACATTTTAAACATTGGATGAAGCATGGAAACATATTAAAAACACCATTGAACAAAAAAAAAATTAAACAAATTGAAAATAGATGGAAAAACACAGTTGAGAAAACAAAATTGAACAATTTGAAAATAGATGAAAAACAAGTAGTTAAAAAAAAAAGAGTGGAATCATTATGTATCATAAAATTTAAAATATCAAAAAACCACCTAAAAAGGGAGGGGGGTGCTACCGGTAGCACGATTTTGCAAAAAGGGGTAGAACAATTGACCCCCCCAAAAAATGAGAACTCTGTAGAGTTCTCGTTAAGTTGGTAACTATGTTGATGGTAATTATCAAATTTTTCTGTTGATTTTTTTTTATCTTGAGCTATATTAAAATGTTCCATAAAAAAAATTAAATTTTATGTTGAATTGATACTAACATATTAAATTATAAGTTTCAATGTTCAATATTGTTTTCTCCTAGGCAATGGTGTTGATGGAGAACACAATTTGTGAACAATTAGTCTAAGTCATCAACTAAATGACCAAGAAAATGTAGAAGATGATTTTTTTCAACCTTTCTTGATTTCTTACTAGTATATACAAACAAACAAAAACAACCTGTTATCACTCCAAGAAACTCCTTAGGGTTGTAGACTAACGATGCTTGGTAACTTAAAAATAATGTGTAGATATGCTTGGAACAATGGGGTCTTTAATGATCAGTGTAATAAACAACTCATCATACATCCAAAGGAACAGTGATTTCAGGAAACAATAATCATATTGAGTAAATGAAAGGAGAGGATGAAGAACACTATTCTTGATTGCCAAATACAACTGAATGTAGGGCTTAATGCAAGATAGAAAGAAATCCTTTACTTCAAGTCTATGAGCTCAATAAAGAGATAACAGTCTTCATAAGCTAAGATAAACTGAAACAAAGTACAGAAAGGGAAACATGGATATTTCTGATATTGAAAACGAAAGGAAACTGAACTTTTATTCTGTAAATAAGAGTCTATACAGTAGCACAAAATATATTCCCAGTTTGAACCCCCCTAGTGCTCCAAATTTCTTTGGCTTTATAGCCTTACAAGATGAAATCTAGATCATTGAAAGATGGATCAGATTTACTAAAAATAGTTAAATCAAAACAGATATAACAAGTGTAGGATGAGATCCTATAAAAATGGATCTAGAATCCAAAATCAAAACAAAATAGGAAAGGTAATTTAATGATTTCTAAAAATAGTAGATTGTTGATGAAGTGCAGTTTTAGCCTCCCGAGGCTATTTGATTTGGTCCTCCAAAGACAAAATTTGAATTGGGTGATGTGGCATTTGATCTCTATGATTTTTCCCTTGAAAATGACCAAATCTAGTCAAAAAAAATTCCCTTTTGACTTTCATCTCCAAGAATGGCCTTCAAATTTTGATTTGATAATTCATAACCAACTTATTGAAGAAGATTTCAAACCATTCAAACCCAAAAAATCCCGATCTGGGCAAAAATTCGGCTATTATGGCCGTGACAGGCTTTCACCAGCTAATTTACCCGAAAATCTGCTCCTTAGCTGGTGAAAGGCGGAGCTTTCACCAACTAACTAGTTATAATTCTACCTTCTGTGCTGGTGAAAGCGCAGATTTTTTTAAAATCAAATTTCTCAGTCATGGAGAGTCTGTTTTGCATGCTTAAATAATCAATCGACATCTACAAATCCTAAGATTTCCAATGGTGCTTTCAAATATTCATTTCGAGCTCGGGAAGCTAGTCAAATTTTCCCTACAAGATCAGGCATTGTTCTTTCAAAATGCCAGTGCATTTTTTATCGCTAACATATGGCTCCAACTGTGATGGATACCTCCCTGTGAGGTCTCTAAGAACCTGGCAGACCTTGTGCCTTTAGTATTGGGCCATGGAGTCATTTAGCCTTTACAATTTATCATCTGGCTATTTTCCAAAGTTTGCTTTTGTCTTTCCCAATCTTCTTTATTTGTAGCATGTCTGCTTCAATCTCCCCTGGAAGTGTTGTTTGCACATTGACATGGCATCTGTTGTGGCAATATCTTCATTAAGAAGAAAAGTGTTGGAAATAGGCCGGATGGTGAGATATGTAACCATGGTTTTGAAAATTCCAGGATAACTTCAAGCTTGAAATGAGAATATTGCAGGTAGGTTGATGTCTTTGACTTTTCATTTTCCAGCAGCTTCAAATACAAAGCATTTTTAGATCCTAAAAATAAGGATCAAATATTCTAAAAACAGATAGTCAAAATAGATCCAAAATAATAGAAGATGATCCTAAATTAAGATCAATCTCATATTATTTAAGATTCTTCATCTTTCTCGACCTTTGATGTGTGCAGATAGCCTTTTAAGGCTTGTAGATGTACTTTGATCATGATAGAATCGAATTTGCTATCTTTGGTAGAAACAACTGATTTTGTGCCCCAAAAATATGTGTCTAATCTGACTTTGACACCCCTTCAAACATATTTTTATCAACTCTGGATCTTGAATTTGATGTGTAAATTCAATATGCATCTTTAGAAACTATTTTGAGGATGTTTGGTTGAGAAAAACCTCGATCTGGGAAAAAATACACCTTCGTTGGCCAGTCTCAGGTTTCACCAGCTATTTCACCTTAAGATTTGCTAGTTAGCTGGTGAAAACTCTGCCTTTCATCAACTAACTAGTTATAATTCTGCCTCTTGCGCTGGTGAAAGTTCTATTTTATCTTTGAGAAGAAAATAATGCAGAGCAGAAATGATCCTACATAGAGTGTTAGATTCTTCAGCAAATGCTCGATAAAGTGTTTTCGACACTTGATGTTTGAACCTCAGGTGACCTGCAATGCTTGATTCAAGAATTGATATGCTAAACAAGCAAGGAAGAAACAAATTAGAGATATCGAAATAATTTAAGCAATGACACCACAGCTGCAGAGCATACAAAAGGAAATCCAAATGCACAATTGTTGTTATCTATGGTAGGAATTTGATAGCAGCGCAAGAAGGATCTTCTTGCTAGGGCATATGGAAATTTATTGATCAACTTCTTTGATCATTCCCTCAAGCTCAACAATACCAAATTCCTAACAGATTTGATGAATCTCATCCAGATTAATTTTCCTGCTTCCGTTGTTGCCGAAATGAAAAGAGGCAAAACGGGATGCTCCTCACATTCCATCTACTTCTGTAAAACTGAATTTCTTCCTTTGAATATCCACCCGAGTCAAAATATGGCTACTGTTGAGCCCTTCTTAGGTTTAGCTACATTCAAAGTCGCACCCATCCCTGTTGAGACCCCACAACTCAGAATACAGACTTTGTCAAGGGAAGCCTCTGGATTAATTTTGGAAACACAACCGACATGCACAACTGTATACTCGATGATAGTTAATGTACCAAGGAAGTGGTAAATCAGTTTCCCATTAATTGAAAACCTTGACTTTCCATCAATTATCGCAACCCTTATGCCAATATTAATCCTAAGCAGATCCCATATGTTTCTTTCCTCTGACTTGCAGTGTCTGTATTCTCCACATTCTCCATTAAATACAGGAAGCACAGTGTCACACTCCTTGAGGTCAGTCACCCCTTCTCCAACACTCTCAATAACTCCAGCTGCTTCATGTCCAAGGATACAAGGAAAGAGAGGAGTTTGTCCCTTAGCATCCCAGAAATAAAGGTCATTATGGCACAAGGCAGTATAATTCACTTTGATTCTGACATCCAATGCTCATGGAGGAGCCACCTCCACTTCTTCAATCTTCAGAGGCTCCCCTGCTCCCCATGAAACACCAACTTTATATTTGATAACCTGGCCCGCAGTAGAGCTCGCCATTTTCCTTTTTTCCCAAATGGTCGTCTTTCGCTATCATAGTATTATGTAGAGAAAACTTACTTTTTCATTTGTGTTGAAGGAAGATATCCTTCCTTAATTTAAATTCTACCTCCCTTGAAATGGTTACAGTCGATTGCGATGAACGGCGTTGCGAAGTCCCGCATGCCACATTTGTCGGATTGGCCTCCATGTCATTCCGCACCCAAATTTGATTTTATGATAGTTTATCTGGAAGTAAATTTTCCAAACTTTTGACCATTCTTCAACCACCTTGAACGGATCTGCTGGGATATCAACCCATTATTTCGGAGTTGGACATCATGCCCATTATTTGGAATAATGAACTGAAGTTGGTTGCACTGATCTGAGGAGGAGATGTATTCTACTAACCCATCGATCTTTCACTGAGGTAATAGGTTTTGGCCCACAATCACGTTTCCGACGACAACCCAGCTTTGAGGAGCCTCCTCGAAATTTTCGTTGGGAAGCAGACCATTGTTAGCTGTGGCAGATCCCCAAAAAAGACAGTGAAGAAAGAAAACACTTTTACAATAAAGTATTCACACCATAGTGTCCTCAAATAGTGGACGTCACTGCCACAGATACCCACAACCTTCATTCTTACCTTCGCATCATGAGGGCCAAGAGGCAGAATTTTAAAGGGCTGAATGCGAAGAGTGTTTATTCCAGTGAGCCATGCAACCATATTGTCACTTTCTCCATATCAATGAAGGTACAACATATGAACTTTCAACACATGCATAAATATCTTCATTGTGATTACCGAGGTTCCTAATAACAATTGCAGAGACCTCCAAAAACTGGAATTAATTTGCCATTTGTTTCTCATTAGACAGTTGCATGTACATTCTCTGCCTTGCAATGATGACTCAGCCAAACATGGTGAAGATCCGATCCATTTTATGCTCCCACCAATTACTTTGATGATGATACACTAGGTGTCTTTAAACTTTGCCATGACCGTTGCATAAAAACTCTGTTCGAGCCCTTTCACCGACTTATTTTCTCATGAAGATTCCTGTTAGCTGTTGAAAGTAAACACTTTCATCGTCTTATCACAACTTAAAATGGAACGTTAGCCGGTGAAAACAATTTTTTATTTCTTTGATGAATAAAAAGGTTTTATTCATTCAAAAGAACTCAAAACCTTATTGTTTAAGACTTATAATTTTAAAAATTTCTACATGGCTTTTGAAAATTTTGTTATGGTTGATGAAAAATTTAAAAGTAATTGCTTGGGCTTATTTCAGGTGTTAAGATCCGGTCTTTAAACTGAAAAAATCTGCAACCATGATCTCTGCAACCATGATCTCTGCATGTAATTTGCCTGTAATCTGATCTATGTACACCTTCAAACGTGTCTTTATTCACACAAGCTCATTGCTATTTCTACTACAAATTAGAAGAAAACAAAATGCTCGAGAAAGAGCTTATTTCCTGAACTACCCTACTTTAACCAACTGCTGCCTCAAAATTAGTTAAAATCATGCTTCCAATGAAGCCATGTGAGAAACTGATTTACTGAAACTGTTCTTGATCTTAACCCAAAAAATGATGGAAGCCATATCATGCATAAATATAGTTGATAACAGAAACAAAATTGTCCCTCGTCTAACAAAAATGTTTTGATATTTATGCTGCTCATAGATTCCAAATAGTTTGTAATAGGGTCATAAAAACCATGAAAGAATACCTCTTTGATTTGTTTATCCAACTGGATATATTTAAGTTGTTGATTACTTTCACTTATCTCAGTGCTGAATGTGGACTGCTCAACCTTTATTAGAGAAAAATGCAAGCTCAGCAGTTGATCTGAACCTTTCTTCTCTTCTGCACCATACCTCTGTAATCTGATTTCATCAAGATGATATGCTGGCTTGACACAACAAACAATTTCTTTTACAATAATCATATCTTTATGGGATATATCAAGACTAGAAATATCTTCAACAGATTCACGACAAGCATCAATAACAACATGCACATTCTTTTGATCATCTCTCTGCTGAAAAGAAGAGCTAGATGAAATTTGAATAAAAATAAGTCTTCACAAACCTTATCATTTCCTTTCTCATCACCGTATTGGTCGAATATAGGAGGATCAAGATAAGATCTTAATGACAGAGATGAAGCTTCTTGAATAGCAGGATCAACAATAACATCATGAAACAAATTTGGAAAAACCTCACCTCGTTCTTCATCATAATTTGAAATAGAATATTCATAACGAGAAAGAATATCTTTCTGGTGTTCAAACTGAAGATTAGGCAGTCCCTGTAAATTTTGTTCCTCATGGTTATTGCAATTTCCCTTGGTCTACAAATCTGGAAGATGTGGGCTGCCCTCAACATCTATTGTTGCTCCAATACTTTCACCTGTTGAACTTTCAATCTGCTCATCATCTTTCAATTTTTCAAAGGAGGCAATATGATCTTGATAACAATCTAATATAGTGGATGTATTTGGTGTACTGTTTAAATCATATATGCTATAGCCATCATCCTATAGATCATCAATATCTTGGTCATGATGAGAAGCATCTCCTGCTGTAGCATATTTCACATAAATATCTGATTTCTTATTCAACAAATTGAAATCATGACATCATTCAAGATAGAGAAGGTCATCTGAAAAATGGTCTTTACAAAACACATGGAAGGCAACATGAAAATCAGCCAAAGAGAAGACACTTGCACTTGGAAGAGACCGACACCAGTCAAGAGAAATCCCTTCTAATGAAAATTTGAACAACTTAATTTGAACATCCTCATGTATAATTTCAAGCCGGTCAATAAAGTCATGGAAATCCAGCAAATGTTCAGCTAGTACTTCCCACTTCTCTCCACGAAATCTGGGAATACTAAATTCCCATTCATCTCTAGTAGGTACTGGATGAGGGTAACAAAAAATACTTGGAAAATCACAGAATGCATACCTCTTTGCTAAGATCATGTTCATGTCATACTAGTGGAGTCACCAACAATTTTCTGAACAATGGAGTCGCCACTGAATTCGTCCTTCATGGAGTCGCCATATAGATGATTACAACCAAAATAATGTCCAGTATTTGTCTATCATCAAAGTTGTATCTATGTCGTCTCCCAAGGAAGCTAAGCTTCAATCTCCTCTCCCCAGCAACGACGCCAATTTGTTATCACTCCAAGAAACTCCTTAGGGTTGTAGACTAACGATGCTTGGTAACTTAAAAATAATGTGTAGATATGCTTGGAACAATGGGTTCTTTAATGATCAGTGTAATAGAAAAATCATCATACATCCAAAGAAACAGTGCTTTCAGGAAACAATAATCAGATCGAGTAAATTGAAAGGAGAGGATGAAGAACACTATTCTTGATTTCCAAATACAACTGAATGTAGGGATTAATGCAAGATATAAAGAAATCCTTTACTTCAAGTCTATGAGCTCAATAAAGAGATAACAGTCTTCATAAGCTAAGATAAACTGAAACAAAGTACAGAAAGGGAAACATGGATATTTCTAATATTGAAAACGAAAGTAAACTGAACTTTTATTCTGTAAATAAGAGTCTATACAGTAGCACAAAATATATTCCCAGTTTGAACACCCCTAGTGCTCCAAATGTCTTTGGCTTTATAGACTTACGAGATGAAATCTAGATCCTTGAAAGATGGATCAGATTTACTAAAAATATTCAAATCAAAATAGATATAACAAGTGTAGGATGAGATCCTATAAAAATGGATCTAGAATGGAAAATCAAAACAAAATAGGAAAGGTCCTATTTAATGATTTCTAAAAATAGTAGATTGTTGATGAAGTGCAGTTTTAGGCTCCCAAGGATGTTTGATTTGGTTCTCCAAAGATAAAATTCGAATTGGGTGATGTGTCATTTGATCCCTATCATTTTTCCCTTGAAAATGACCAAATCTAGTAAAAACAAATTCCCTTTTGACTTTCATCTCCAAGAATGGCCTTCAGATTTTGATTTGATAATTCATAACCAAATTATTGAAGAAGATTTCAAACCATTCAAACCCAAAAAATCCCGATCTGGGAAAAAATTTGGCTATTCTGGCCGTGAGAGGCTTTCACCAGCTAATTTACCCGAAAATATGCTCCTTAGCTGGTGAAAGGCGGAGCTTTCACCAGCTAACTAGTTATAATTCTGCCTTCTGTGCTGGTGAAAGCGCAGATTTTTTTTAAATCAAATTTCTCAGTCATGGAGAGTCTGTTTTGCATGCTTAAATAGTCGATTGACATCTACAAATCCTAATATTTCCAATGGTTCTTTCAAATATGCATTTGGAGCTCAGGAAGCTAGTCAAATTTTCCCTACAATATTAGGCATCGTTCTTTCAAAATGCCAGTGCATTTTTTATCGCTAACATCTCGCTCCAACTGGGATGGATACCTTCCTGTGAGGTCTCTAAGAACCTGGCAGACCTTGTTCCTTTAGTATTGGGCCATGGAGTCATTTATCCTTTACAATTTATCATCTGGCTATTTTCCAAAGTTTGTTGTTGTCTTTCCCAATCTTCTTTATTTGTAGCATGTTTGCTTCAATCTCCCCTGTAAATGTTGTTTGCACATTGACATGGCATCTGTTGTGGAAATATATTCATTAAGAAAAAAAGTGTTGGACATAGGCCATATGGTGAGATATGTAATGATGGTTTTGAAAATTCCAGGATAACTTCAAGCTTGAAATGAGAAAGAAGACTGTAATTCTATTATCAAGATAAGAGTCTTAGTACAAGAGAAAAATGTATCCAAGATTGAACCCCTTGGTGCTCCAAATGTATTTGGCTTTATAGCCCTACAAGATGAAATCTAGATCCTTGAAAGATGGATCAGATTTGCTAAAAATAGTCAAATCAAAATAGATACAACAAGTGTAGGATGAGATCCTATAAAAATGGATCTAGAATACTAAAAATGGAAAGCCAAAACAAAATAGGAAAATATCCTATCTAAGGAGTCAAACTCTATCTTGATTACCTTCATATTCTCCAAACTCTTTTACAGATGTAGAAAACTTTCGAACGCCGATGAATCTTCATAAGAAATTATAATTTTCCACCTTTGGAAAAAAAGACAATTTTTTGCTCATGAACTAGGTCACCATTTTGACTTTTCCACATTCTTAAACATTAAATACATCAAGATAAAACCTTAAATCTGATGTATTTAATTATTATTCATCTTTAGAAACCAACCTCGAAAGATTTGGTTGAGAAAAAGTCAAATCTGTGCAAAAATACGACCTTGTTGCCATGTAACAGGTTTCACCTGCTAATTTTCCCTGAATCCGCCCCTTTAGTTGGTGAAAAGGAAATCTTTCAATAGCTCACTAGCGGATTTCAAAACCAATAATCTAGTGAAAACCCAGATTGTTTTAATAAAAACTACCTTGGGAAAAATAAAATTTCTCAGCCGTGGAGAGTCCGTTTTACACATTTGAATAGTCTATTGACAACTAGACATCCTAAGATTTCCAATGGTTCTTTCAAATCTTTATTTAGATCTCGAGAAGGTAGTCAAAAGTCCCCCAAAAGATTAGGCATATTTTTTCATTTTTCAGAATGAATTATTTCAGGAGATAACATTAGCAGTCAAATATTATTTGATGTGCTTTTGATGTGTCTGAGATGTGATGACACATGTATTCAGTAGCTGAAATATTTCACCATCTGTGAACAAGGTTTTAGTTGACCATTTAAGCATTCACATCCTATATCTCCACGAATCTTTGAAGCTGAATATTTCATGATTTGGTGATTAATCCTTTGATGCTCCCATACCCTTTTAATCACTCCAAAATTGCTTTGCTCCAATTTAACTTTCCAAAATTTTATTTTTGTAGTTTCACCAGCTAATTCGCCTTACGATCTGCTAGTTAGATGGTGAAAGATATGCTTTTCTTCAACTAACTGGTTATAATTTCGCCTTTTGCATTGGTGAAAGATATGTCTTTATCTTTGAGAAGAAAATTATGCAGAGTATAAATGATCATGCATAGAGTGTTTGATCTAACATTCTAGCTAAATAAAATCCCAAGGAGATGTGTCTGATCCAGAGCAGCAGAGAAACTTTGACAATGCATCAATACAGAATGAGAAGGGACTTAATGATACGCTTGGTGTATCGACATACAACTTGATTCGTGGTTGATCTATGGGTTATGTGTCGACTTGTGTATCAATTCATAGCTTGACTCATGACTTGAAACATGGCTTGGATTTAGTTTGTATGTTGCATGACTTCGGTGACATATGGACTCGGAATTTGGCACTTGCGCTTGGGAATTGGCGTTAGAGTTGGGCTTTGTATGGTTTATGTGTTGAATGTGCTTGACATTTGGACACAAGATTTGGGTTGAATCATTGCTTGGTGCTCTAGGCTTGATGTATTGCATGGCTTGATTTAAGATAGACTAGGCTCACCTAGGTACACACCACTATTTCTTTTTGGGGAATTTTTTGGAATAAAAATACGGATTTTATCAAAGTATAAAAGACATAAGAGAAATGGAATGACATTTTGTTATTTGTATCTTGTATTACAGGTCCAGAAGCATAAAAACAAAGCATTTTTTATTATAGTAATCAAGCAGGAGCTTGATGAACACTATGGAGGTTAAGATACTGGAAAGAAACTGAAGAAAATGATAAATCATTTGAAGAGTGATGGAAATACTCATCAAAATACCAGTGCATTTTTTATCACTAACAGGGTCTAGAGGAATGAAAGAAAAATGGTGCGCCTGAAGCACACGTGGAGGAAGAGAAGTCCCCTAGGGAAGGAGATCCTAGAAAGTTCGAGGCGCTTAACTAGGATTGAGCAGGGTGGGAGAGAAGCAAAGAGAACCTTCAATACATTGGTCTCGCCGAAGGAGAAGGAAAAAATTAACAGGTGGGAAGAGGAAATAAAGGAGGAGCAGAGCGGCAAAGAATGGGGTGAGATGGCGCAGGAAGTAGATTGGGTGATGGACCTGGGGGCTACGTGTCCTAGGGAGATCCTCTACCATAAAATGGTAGAGACTGCTTGGTTCACCAAGATGTTTACTGGAAAAGTTAAATCAGAGCAGGAGGAGGTGAGACAGGAAGAGCATCGGGAGATTAAGACAATGTTGGACAAGATCTAGTGTTGACTTAATGGTCTCGAAGTGATTATCAAGCTGTTAGTGGAGGTTAAAAAGGACCAAAAAAGAAAATAGGAGTGGTTGGTGGAAAAATTCCACCTTTACCTGAGATACGTCCATCATATGGACACTACGCCTGTGGATGGACAAGGAGAACCAACCCAGATCAGGAAAACCATAACAGTCTCCCCAAAGGAGGACAACAAGGGCCAAGGAGGTGGGGTGAAGGATCATCCCTAGGTGTTGTAATGACTCTTAGATCTCGGTCAATGAACTTTTTTATATTTAATGGAAGTTATTCCCAGGATGTAGAAGGATAGTTAAGTTCTATAGTAGGTTTTGGTTTGTTTTGAAGTTCTTAGTTAGCTCTTTATGACTATCCATCTCAGACTGGATAAGGAAGGTCCGATCTGGTTTCCATTTTTTGGTAGACGAGATACCTCCAGAGTGATTATTAAAACTAGTAGCAAGGGTCCCCTGTTTTGGTTTCATTTTAACCAGACGAGGATCCCCATTTTGTACCATATTTTCTACAAGTAATATAGATTTCTACACTGACTTACAAAAAAACAAAAAAGAATGGAGCAATAAATTAATTATGGACAAATAATTATATGAAAAATCCTAAATTTAAAAAAATAAATGGTGTACAACATTTTAAACATTGGATGAAGCATGGAAACATATTAAAAACACCATTGAACAAAAGAAAAAATGAAACAAATTGAAAATAGATGAAAAAACACAGTTGAGAAAATAAAATTGAACAATTTGAAAATAGATGAAAAACAAGCATTTAAAAAAAAAAAAAAGTGGAATGATTATG
>SNQJ01S0000017.1:1114848-1140216 GCA_010110895.2 Picea sitchensis
AAAAATGAGAACTCTGTAGAGTTCTCGTTAAGTTGGTAACTATGTTGATGGTAATTATCAAATTTTTGTGTTGATTTTTTTATTATCTTGAGCTATATTAAAATGTTCCATAAAAAAATTAAATTTTATGTTGAATTCATAATAACATATTAAATTATAAGTTTCAATGTTCAATATTGTTTTCTCCTAGGCAATGGTGTTGATGGAGAACAAAATTTGTGAACAATTAGTCTAAGTCATCAACTGAATGACCAAGAAAATGTAGAAGAGTATTTTTCTGAACCTTTCTCGAGTTCTTACTAGTATATACAAACAAACAAAAACAACCTACTAGAAGGAGGCTAAATTAGACATTCATTATGTGACATTTTGTTATGATATTACATGACATATTTTTCACTATGATATTATGTGACATATTTTATACTCATGACACATTTTTTTAATTTGATATTATGTGACACATTCCRTKCTTACAATCTCAAAATTTATGTATGTTTCTTCAACTAATTGTCATAGTTTKTGTTSTATCCAAACTCTCGTTGAATCACTCTCATTGTATCATTTTATATTTACATGTGGTTGTAAGGATTATAATTCGTTGTTGTTGGTTATAACCCTCATACAAGGTAAAATGTTTCAAATTTTTACACATGAAATCATGCAATATAGTATATAAGCCTTATCATTATACATTTTGGTGTTTGATTATTACCTGCCTATAAGATTTACTACAGATGTAATTGGATTGCCCATGTTTCATTTCAATGGTAGAAGAAATTGTTGGGTAATAGAGTTATTTGACTTTGAAATATCGGACTTTGTTTAAATTGCGACATCAAATGATGAAGGATCATTTCAAGGGACAATGCAATATATGGTTAATGGATGTTTTTCATTCTCAAATATCCAATAGTTGTCATTAGATTTGATCTAACGATGGATATCCATTTCAAAGAAAAATGTTCCCATTCTATATCAAATCCTTTCTTCTCTGAAATATCCAATGATAGATATAAAATATGATCTAACGATCCATATTCATTTCAGATCAATAAGTGCTTGATGGATAACAAGTGAACTATCCCCCGAAATAAACCATGAGATGACACATGTACACAAAACTTTTTTAGAGCAATGAAAAAATGGTTTTCAAAATTTCTTTGTGTTCCAAACCACTATGAAATAATGTTGGTTTTATGTTATGGGGCAACCTCGACATGATTTTTTGGATTTATTTCCCATCATTTCTTTCATTGATGTTGCATGCATTCAAGGTAATTTCTAATAAATTGTAGTAATTTTCATATGATGTAGGTAAAAGGTGGCAACATATGGAAAATTAACATTGGAAAGGGTTATTTTAATTGTTGGATTCACCATTTTAATATGGAGTTCTTAAGCAAGTAACTATCTTGGAAAAGGACAATTTTAGGTACGTTGCAACTTGTATTTAAATGGGGAATGTAATATCCCTAGGCCGAACAAAATTGTAAATGTAAATGAAAATGTACTTAAGCTGGTGAGCTATTTGATATCATTTTTGTATGCACCTTTCATGGCATAGTGTGCGCTTGTATTGCGTAGTAAGATGATGAAGTGTGCACATTCCAGGATACCGCGCACAACAACTTAAGTGTGCGTGATTTTGAGTCTAGGGAGCCTTTGTGTATATGTTGTGTTTTATAGTTTGGTGAACCAGTTATTATAAGCTAGGAGGCTTATGTTTGTATTAGGCTAGAGAGCCTAGATGTTAAAGGCTAGTGCGCTTATTTTTGTATATGTCTCATCATTAATATAAAATACATCACTGCGTGCAAACCGACCATGATAAAAGAGTATGGGGGACTAAAATCCACTAGATAGGAAAAGGGAGGGGCTAAAAGTTAAGGAAAAGGGGCTAGGCTAGGGAGCTTAAGCCAAAAAGGAATATTATATTAATATTTCTTAAAGTATAAAGTATGGATAATTATTTTATCCTAAGTTCTAATGTCAGGGACAAGTGGGACAAAGTAGCTCCCAACATGACATGTGTCAAGTTGGGGACATGCATACATATTGTTTGGACTTAGTTCATTTTGAGGGGATTATTTCCATCATTCCTGCCATCATTCAGTGATCCATTTAGCCATTTTCCCTGAGGACTCACTCACTCACTCAGTTATCCTCCGTACCTTCATGATTGTACCTAAACCTTTATCCATAGCCATACTTGTTGTGTAGCTGGTTATCTTGGGAGCAGGACTAAAGAAGCGGGTTGTCAGGCCCGTGGGATATTGAAGAGGCAGGTTGTTAGGCCCATGAGCAATTCCTCTCTGGGTGAGAGAATTGTTGGGAATTGATTTTCTGAAGGTGTTAAACTGTTGCTATAGGAATCTGAGACTTCCTATACAGCCTGTTGCTGAAGCCCGAAAAGGAAGTGGGGCAGTCGAAGGACTATTGAGCAGAGAAGGGGCACACTTCCTGGGGTGGGACATGCATGTGGGGAATGAGGGACTATAGGCTGTTAGTTTGAGTTGGCACCTGTGATAGAGTCTTTCTTGTTATCTATGAACCATTAGCCTGGTTAGGAATTCCTTTACCCACGTGAAGTTTAGTCCCAGCTCGGGGGTGACTCTCTGCTGAGAGTGATGAGTAGTGTGGTCTAAGGTTGGCAGGTTCATGGAAGGTCTGCACGTAGTTGGTGATATTCTTACGAAGATAAGTGTCAACTGTGTGATAAATTTACATGTTGCATTGTTATTTACATGTTCAGTTTTATGGGTTTATCCTATGTGTGGTTATAACTGTCTATATGTTAATGGGTATTTCCTGTATATGATGCATGTATACGTTTACTATATTTCAGTATGAATCCGTGCATTTACAAAACATATTTGTATGTTTACGTTTTATATATAAAGTTCCGCAAGATTTTTGTGTGTATATATTTTAATTGCATGCAGTTCAAAAAATTTATGTGGCATAACTCAGTTGGATGTTGGGTATGTTAAAGTATGTTCCGAAGAGAGGAAGAAAGTGTTCTCTCATGTATCATGGCCTGTATTGGTTGGCCACAGACATTACAATATGGTATTAGAGCTTGAGTTTTCAACTTTGAGCCTAGATGGGCCGAACAAGTTGAGTTGAAGTGAAATTTCACAGAGGATTGATTTCGAAGTGGCCAAATTTCAAGTCACAGAGTGTCCATGGTAAATTTAGAAGCAATGATGCGGATTTGGGAAAGCCCCAATTTATGTTGTTAAATTCATGAGAAAATGGAGAAATTTGGCCAACTTGTGAGATACTATTGGTTTAATATCTTTTCTAGCAAATTCAGACCTGGAATTGGTCAAATTTGAAGTTACAGAGAAGCCATAATAGATGGAGCGAGTTTAGTAATTAAAATTCTCAATTCGTGAATTGAGTGTGGAAAAAATTCATTCTAGAAATGTCAAACCGCAACGATTTATTGTTGCAGAGGTTGATCTGGTGTTAACGGGGTGAAATTGAACAAATTTCATAATTGCAGAATGTTTATGGTAGGAATTGGGAAAAAGTTAAGAAAACGCCCCAATTTCTACAATGAATGTGCATAACAAATTGATGTGCAAAACAATGAATGTGCACAGGTGGGTGCACTAAAAATGAATGATGCGCGGTAAAAAGCTTGTGATAAGTAAATTTTGGCACCGCGCGAAATTTTTTTGGCATGCTGGTGCGCACGCTAAATCTTGGAACCATATAGAAAAATGTTCGCATGATGGTGTGCGAGCTAAAATTTGGCACCGCGTGGAAAAATATTGGTGTGCTAGTGTGCGCGCTAAATTTTGGCGTCGCGCGGAAAAACGTTGGTGTGCGGGTGTGCCTGCTAAATTTAGCATTGCATAGTGTGCATACACATAATAAGTGTGCACACTATGCACACACATAATAATGGAGTGCATGGTGTGTGCAGTATTGGCAGAGCACAGAGGAGTTTGGTTGGTGTGTGCACAATGTGGGTATATGTTGTCACGTGAAAATTTAGTTAATGGTGCGCGCAGAGTATTGGTGCGCTGTGGGGGCGTACTAAAGTTTGGCATGGTACAATGCGTAGACTGAAATGTGCATGGAATATTAGTGCGCTATACAAAAAGTGTGTGCAACAGGTAATAGTGTAAGAACAAAAACTGTGAGCGGTGGATATTGGCGTGCGACACAAAAGTAGTGTGCACCAATTATTGGTGCGACAGAGAAGTAATGCACAGTGGTTATAAGTGCGGAGCACGATTTACATTGTGGTGTTGATGTGCATGGTAAATATGGGTGTACATGTTGAAAATTGTGCATGATAATTCATTTGGATGGTGAAAAACAACGAAAAACCAACGAATTTCCGCAACATTTTATACTATTTGAACGCCATCTTTTTGCAGCGTGTTTTTGAGGCCCTTAAGAGCGTTTTTAGCTACTCAAAACCACAAGAACAAAATGTACCAAGGTACGCTTTGTCTCTGCATCTCAAATAAAATATCTCAGAGAGATCTTTCTAATGGTGTAAATCGTTCGTCAAACAAAGGTTTTATGAGAAATTTACAACTCAAATAGTGGAGGATAAATTTTAAGACCCAACTAACTTCAAAGAGCCATAGCTCTCTTCTCTAAAATCAGATTGAGTCGCAGGAGTAGTCAATGGAAATATATTGATCCATAGAAAACATTCCCATAGCTGAATCAAATTTTTGGGCATGCTAAAGTTGTTTTATATGTAAAAGAAGGTACCTATAGCATTCCAAACCAAAAACACGAATTTCCCTAGAACTTCAGCAACTTTTAACTAGCAGCCAAGAACCCAGAAAAAGGTGAAACTTGGAAAAAGTGTTTATAATATGTATATGAAGGAACCCAATTGAGATTCTATGAAAAATCCAATGGATTGGGTGTGAATTTTCATAATTACAGTGCATAGTTGTGCCAAGTTGAAAAATGAACAGAAACAATTAATGATAAATTTTCAAATAATCATAACTTTCTGCTAAATTCTCAGAATTGAGTATGGAAGTAGACATTGGAAAGGTGTTGGATAGTGGAATCTAAATATCCACCTATAAAATTGATCTGGGAATTTAATTCTCTGAGAAATCAGAATAAATAATTCTAATATATTATTGAACCAGAATGGTTCATATTTTCATGAAATTGTTGAAACAGTTAGCCTAACAAAGTTTTGTTGGCTGCACATTTTGCAGAGTTAACAAAAACTAGATGAGATCAGGATCAACATAGAGTCCATAGGAATGGAAGAGGCATAGGGGAATTACAGCCAGGAAGATGAGATTAGAGGGATGGATGTCCATTTGGGCATTGAAGGAACAAACTCCAATGGACATGGAGAAGGAAAGGATGAAAACATGAATATGGTAGAGACCATTAAAAATTTGCAGAAGGATGTCCAAAGCCATAGATATGATAATGAAAGGCTTATGAGAGCCAAGGAGCAACANAACATGAAGTTATTACAGAGCTTGAACATAATAGAAAATAAATTTGATAAGGAGAGTGGCTCAAGAAAATCAAGAAGTCACAGGTCTCCTGATGAGAAAAGAAGAACCAGAAGTGTTAGCAGACATCACCATCACTCCCAGAGGCATTCCAATAAGAGAGAATGCAACATATCAAGACCATCCCCTGTCAGGAAGCATAAGAGGTCTAGGGTGGATGAGCTACAAGGAGAAATGAACAAAATCATACCTCCTACATTTGATGGTGAGCACAAGAATGATGAAGATGGATAGACATGGTTGTTGGGTATGAGAAAGTATTTTCAATTGAATAATTATTCTTCTCATGCACAAGGTAGAATTTCCATCTATCAACTCAAGGGAAAGGCATCCATGTAGTGGGATTAGCTTGTGCAGGTGCAACACATTAAAGAGAAAAATGTTGCTTGGAGGGAATTCAATAATTATTTTGAGAAGAAATACTTGACTAAGAGATACTATGACAAGAAAATGAAAGAGTTCTTTGAACTCAAGCTTGGGAGTATGACCATAGATGAATACGAGAGAAGGTTTTTTGAACTGTTGAAGTATGTCTCTTTCATTAAGGATGAGACAATTAAGATTCAAAGGTATTTGAGTGGATTGCCATCATTCATCAGTGACAAAATAGAGTATGATGATCCAAAGACATTGGAGGAGACCATAAGGCGATCTAAATTCATATATGATCAGCAAAAAGAAATGAAAAATTTCCAAAAATCTTGGGAAGACAAAAAGAAATTCAAGATGGATCAGAGGAAGAAGGGATCTAAGCCACCATTCTTCAAAAATAATACTCAGGGACAACAAACTCTTAGAGAACCTGGAAAAATTGAGGCAGGAGATCAAAGGCCAAGGAAACCACCTATTCAATGTTGGGGTTGTAAAGAAGATCATATGTTCAAAGATTGTCCCCATAGAGGTGAAAAAGTGAGGATTGTTCACAATGTACAACAACCTGAAACAATGGAGGACATGGGCAGAAATGTACGAAGGATCTATGCATCCCTAGACAACAAGCAAGCATAGTATCAGTCACATATGATTGAAGTGGAAGGTATGATCAACAACCAAACAATTTCTATTTTAATTGATTCATGAGCTAGTGATAGTTATATAGATCCTAAGATGGTGGAAAGTTTTCATTTTCCAAGAAGCAAGCATGGAAAATCTTGGTTGGTGCAACTAGCTACCGGAGCCAAAAGAAAAGTTAATGAGATGGTTAAGTCATGTCTTATGGACATGAATGGACCAAACACCAGGGAATATTTGAATATATTTCCTTTAGGTTGCTATGACTGTCTAATTGGGATGGATTGGTTGGATCAACATCATGCTATACTAAACTGTCATAACAAGGAATTCACTTGCTTGGATGAGGAAAGGAACATAAAGAAAGTGCAGGGAATTCCCAGGGCAATAACCATCAGATAAATTTCAGCATTGCAACTGAAGAAATGTTACAAAAAAGGATGTCAAATATTTACAACCCATATGGAAGAGACACCTAAAGACAAGGTGCCAAATTTCAAAGATTATGCAGTCTTGGAAGATTTTGAAGATGTGTTCAAGGAGGTATCGGGACTACCCCCAAAGAGAAATATTGATTTCTCTATAAATTTAATGCCTAGAGCACCTCCAGTGTCAAAGACTCCTTACATAATGAGTACACCAGAGCTGAAGGAGTTGCAAATGCAGCTTGAAGAACTTCTGGAGAAGGGGTATATACACCCAAGTGTGTCACCTTGGGGTGCCCCAGTCTTGTTCATGAAGAAGAAAGATGGGACATTAAGATTGTGCATTTATTTCCGATAGTTAAATAAAGTGATTGTTAAGAACGAGTATCCTCTGCCAAGAATTGATGACCTTTTTTATAAATTGAAGGATGCAAAGATATTTTCCAAGATAGATCTCAGGTTAGGATACCATCAGGTAAGGATTAAAGAGGAAGATATCAGCAAGACCTCCTTCATAACAAGGCATGGTCATTATGAGTTCACAGTGGTGCCATTTGGGTTGTCAAATGCACCGGTTGTTTTCATGTGCTTAATGAATGGTGTTTTCCAAGAATATTTATACAAGTTTGTCATTGTATTTTTGGATGACATTCTTATATATTCCAAGTCAGAACAAGAGCATGGGCATCATTTGAGGATGGTGTTGCAAGTATTAAGGGAGCATCAATTGTATGCCAAATTGAGCAAGTGATCATTTTATCAGAAGCAAATTCATTATTTGGGACATATCATTTCAAAGGATGGGATAGCAGTGGATCCTGAGAAGATAGAAGCCATTAGAGAACGGTCAGTGCCAAAGAATGTGACATAGGTCAGATCATTCATGGGCCTTGCAGGCTACTATAGGATATTTATTGAAGGATTCTCAAAGATTCCACACCTAATTACTTCCTTGCAAAATAAGGGTGTGAAGTTTCAGTGGACATTGGATTGTGAAAAGAGTTTCCAACACTTGAAAAAATTATTAACAAGTGCTCCAATACTAAGGATTGCAAACCCAAATGAAGAATTCATTGTATGCATAAATGCATCTCAAGAAGGACTTGGTGGAGTCCTCAGTCAAAATGTGTTTGTTATATGTTATGAACAAAGGAAGTTGAAGGAGCATGAAAGACACTATGCCACTCATGATTTGGAGTTGGAAGCCATAGTGCATGCCTTGAGGAAATGGAGACACTGCCTCATGGGGAAAAGGTTTGAGCTGAGGACAGACAATAATTGTCTGAAATATTTATTTGATCAACCAACTCTAAATTCTAGGAAAATCATTTGGTTAGAATTTCAGACTGAATATGACTTTGATATAAAGCATATCAAGGGGAAATAGAACAAAGTGGTTGATGCACTTAGCAGAAGAGTGCATGAATTGCATGCTACAACCATTTAGCATGTACCAATCAGATTTGAAACACATAATTTTGGAGGCTACAAAATTAGATTTGCAAGACAAGGAATTAGTGGAAAGATTACAGCAAGGTAATTTACAATAGAAAATTGAAGAATACAAGCTAGATAATGATGAAATTCTCATGCTCGTAGGGGTGTACACCGATTAGAAAGTGTCATGTAAATGGAAGGAAATATGTAAATGAGGTCTCATGTTCGATTCTCACCCCGATTTACTTGTGTTCCATGCTTGTGGGCTGTGTGGCACACCTGGGGTTATAGTGGTAGCGGACGAGTATCGACCATGTATCAACCAAGTACGAGAACCGCCATTTTCCGATTTCCCCAGTATATTAAAAAAAAAAAATTAAATTCTCATGTACAGGGGAAGAATTTATGTACGAAATACCCAGGAATTGAAAATTTTGATATTGAGAGAAATGCATAATGTACCTTATGCTTGGCACCCAGGATATCAGAAAACTATTGCAACTGTCAAAAGCCAATATTATTGGCTAGGCATGAAGAAATAAGTCATTGATTTTATTGCCAAATGTTTGGAATGTCAAAAGGTAAAGGCTAAGAATAGACGCTCAACTGGTTTGCTACAACCATTACCCATTCCTGAGTGGAAGTGGGAAGTTGTAACCATGGATTTCATCACCAAACTTCCCAAAACAAACAAATAACATGATTCTATCATGGTAGTGGTGGATAAGCTTACTAAAGCTACCCATTTTATTCCAGTTAATCTCACTCACAAGGCAACCAACATTGTTGATGTTTATATGAAATACATTGCTCGATTACATGGCATACCAAAGACAATTGTGTCTGACAGAGATCCAAAATTTACCTCAAATTTTTGGAATGGATTATTTAATGGGTTTGGAACAAATTTGAATTTTAGTACAACTTATCATCCAGAATTAGATGGAAAAACAAAGAGGGTGAATCAAGTGATTGAGGATATGTTGAGGATGTATGTGATGGATAAACCATAAAAATGGGAAGACTCCCTACACTTGGTAGAGTTTGCTTGTAACAATGGTTACCAAGCATCTCTAAAGATGAGCCCATTTGAGGCACTTTATGGAAGAAAGTGCAACACACTAGTAAGTTGGGATAAACCAGCAGATAGAGCAGTGGTTGGGCTAGATTTATTCAAGGAAACGAAGGAGCAAATGTTGAAAATAAAATAAAATTTAAAGGTTTCCCAAGACAGGAAGAAAATCTATGCTAATAAGGGAAGAACCCATATGGAATTTAAAGTTGGGGACCATGTCTTCTTAAAAGTGAAGGCCAACAAAAGTTCTCCGAAGTTGGGAAATTGTTCAAAGTTGGCATCTTGCTATTGTGGGGCATTTGAAATCCTAGAGAGGATTGGTCCAATAGCTTATATGATTGCATTGCTTGCATCTATGTCTGTTCATAATGTATTCCATGTATCATTAATCAAGAAATATATACCTGATGCTAATCATGTTACTGATTGGAATGTGATTCAGGTGGAGCAAGAAGGTGCCTTTCAAGTGCATTCGGTACGCATTATGGACTGGAAAATCAAACATCTCTAGAATCGATCCATAGGGATTATAAAGGGAAAATAGACATAGTACGATCCTAAGGACTCTACCTAGGAGCATGAGGATTCAATGCGGGAAGAATACTCACATCTTTTTGAGGATTTTATAATTTTTTTTTGTATGTGTTTACATAATGCACTGAGGACAATGCATAAATAAGGGGAGGGGTTGGTAACATCCCTAGGCCGAACCCAATTGTAAATGTAAATGAAAATGTACTTAAGATGGAGAGTTGTTTGATATCATTTTTGTATGCACGTTTCATGGCATAGTGTGTGCATGTATTGTGCAGTAAAATGATGAAGTGTGCACATTCCAGGATACCGCGCGCAACAACTTAACTGCGCGGAATTTTGAGGCCAGGGAGCCTTTTTGTATATGTTTTGTTTTATAGGCTGGTGAAACCGTTATTATAAGATAGGAGGCTTATGTTTGTATTAGGCCAAAGATCCTATATGCTAAAGGCCCGTGTGCCTATTTTTGTATATGTCTCATCATTAATATAAAATACATCGTTGTGTGCAGACCGACCATGATAAAAGAGTATGGGGGACTAAACTCCACTAGTTAGGGAAAGGGAGGGGCTAAAAGTTAAGGAAAAGGGGCTAAGCTAGGGAGGTTAAGCCAAAAAGGAATATTATATTAATATTTCTTAAAGTAGAAAATATGGATAATTATTTTATCCTAAGTTCTAATGTTGGGGACAAGTGGGCCAAAGTAGCTCCCAACATGACAAGTGTCAAGCTGGGGACATGCATACATATTGTTTGGACTTAGTTCATTTTGGGGGGATTCTTTCCATCATTCCTGCCATCAGTCAGTGATCCATTTAGCCATTTTCCATGAGGACTCACTCACTCAATCAATTATCCTCTGTACCTTCATGATTGTACCTGAACCTGTATTCATAGCCGTACTTGTTCTGTAGATGGTTAGCTTGGGAGCGAGACTGAAGAAGCGGGTAGTCAGGCCCATGGGATATTGAAGAGGTAGGTTGTCAGGCCCGTGAGAAATTCCTCTCTGGGTGAGAGAATTACTAGGAATTGATTTACTAAAGGTGCTAAACTGCAACTACAAGGCTCTGAGACTTCCTGTTTGGCCTGTTGTTGAAGCTCGGAAAAGAAGTGGGGCAGCCGAAGGACTGTTGAGAAGAGAAGGGGCACACTTCCTAGGGTGGGACATGCATGTGGGGAATGAGGGACTGTATGCTGTTAGTTTGAGTTGGCATATGTGACAGAGCCTTTCCTGTTGTCTATGAACCATTAGCCTAGTTAGGAATTCCTTTACCTAGGTAGAGTTTATTCCCAGCTCGGGGGTGACCCTCTGCTGAGAGTGATGAAAAGTGTGGTCTAAGGCTGGGAGGTTCGTGGAAGGTCTGCACGCATTTGGTGATATTATTACGAAGATAAGTGTCAACTGTGTGATAAATTTACATGTTGCATTGTTATTTACGTGTTCAGTTTTATGGGTTTATCCTGTGCGTGGTTATAACTGTCTGTATGTTTATGGGTATTTCTTATATATGTTGCATGTATATGTTTATTATATTTCAGTATGAATCTGTGCATTTATGAAACATATCTGTTTGTTTACATTATATATATAGAGTTCCGCAAGAGTTCAATGTGTATATATTTTAATTTCATGCAGTTAAAAAAATTTATTGACATAGCTCAGTTGGATGTTGGGTAGGTTAAAGTATTTTTCGCAGAGAGGAAGAAAGCATTCTCTCATGTATCGTGGCCCGTCTTGGGTGGCCGGGGAATTTACAGGTAAGTTTCCCAACCATTACTTCATGTTATCTAGAGGATTGGCTCAAAATTTTGGTATAAGATGGATCCATGAAAGAAACCTTCAGCTATTAGTACCTTTGTAAATCCATCAACAAAATTTGAATCCTTAGTATACTTGCACTAGGACTTTTTCCATACGTTCATTTCTATCGGTTATTTGGAAAAGCTATGTGATTCAACTAGAGAGATGATCCAGATTTTATGAGAAGAACGAAATGAATACAAATTATTAGCAGGTTCTTAACACAAAATAATAGAGGTACAATAAAACTGGTTTTCTATTCAATGATGAAATAAGATGAAACTATAAAATGCAGTGGAAACAAGCTTGCTGGAATGGTGGCGGCTTATCTTTGAGAAGAGATGTGACGACAATGCGCATTTGCAAGAAGAAGGTTACAATGAGGCTCTGAAGGCCTTTTTACAATAAGAAAGAATGCCAAAAAACCTAGACATCCAAAAAACTAACCCTAGGAGATGAAGCGCCAAAAGTCATGTGGGCCCTGTTTGGGTAAGTCAGTACATCAACTTCCCAGGGTCGTAACTTTTGCATACGATCTTCGTTTTAGGTGTGTGATATCCCGTTGGAAAGGTATCATCGAGGAGATTCATTTTTGGGGCTCAATTATTACTTTGGCTATCATGGAGGATATGTATCCCGAAAAACCTTCATTTAGGCGCTCAAAATGGCCTCAGAAGTTAAAATTGCTAAAAATAGTAAATTGCCAAAATTTTCATAAAACTGTTTTCAACCAGTTGGAAAAGGTGGGTGGCCACCGATATCCATCTGGATCAATACTCCCTCCTTAGTAAGAAATGGTTTTCATTACGTTGAGGTCCCCCATCAGATGAGGAAATTTCTACTGAATTTGGCCCCGGGTGAGCCACTTCCCTTGGTGCAGGAGTTGCCCTGCTTTGATGACTCGATAAAGGTAGATCGTTTGTTGTCGAGTTCCATTCATATTTCTATCCACGTTATGATCATTGGATGCTTATTGTAGGCATTCGGGGTTGAGATCTGTTGGTGTCAATTGTTCTTCTACTTTTGAGGTGTCAAATAATGGTGGGAAATAAGGGCGAAGGAGATCCATGTTGAACACTGGGTGCAGACCAAGGAAAGGAGGAATGTTGAGCTCAAAAGAATTATCCCCCATGGCCTTAGTCATAGTGTACAGACCATAACGGAGTGGGAAAAGCTTCCGATGGGGTCCTGTAATGCGTTCTTTTTATAAGTGCAACCAAACTTTGTTGCCCACCTGAAACTTATGTGGCACCTGATGTTGATCATGGCATTGTTTGTACTTGTCATTGGACTTCTATAGGATATACTGAACCTATTAGAGGATGTGCTGGATCCGCTCAATGAACCGGGTGGCTTTGTCAGCTTTGGTTGGAGTAGGAGATGAGTAGGTCAAGGTGACCGCAAGGGGAAGTGCAACATCTATGGGTCACAATGGTTGGAATCCAAACCCCACTTGAAAGGGTTTGTGGCCAGTTGAGCTATGCAGGGATCGGTTGTAGCTATGTCGGACATAGGGAAGGCTCTCATCCCATGTGCGAGGGTGCTTTGAATTATACATGTGAAGTATATGCACAATCATTTGATTTACAACCTCGGTTTGGCCATCTATCTGGGGGTGGAAGGCCATGGATTTGGTGATCTTGGTGTCGAGAAGTGACCAGAGGCTCGACTAGAATGTGCTGAAAAATTGACTATCCCGATCTGAGACAATGGTTTGTGGGATTCCAAAATGTACCAAGACTCGTTCAAAGAAGAGATTGGCAGTGGCCTCTACTGTGATTCTCTTCTTGTAGGAAACCAAAATCGTCGTCTTAGAAAATCGATCAACAACCAAAAAAACACAGTCATTTCCTCACTTGGTGGATGGGAGGCTCGACATGTAGTCCATTGAGATGGATTCCCATGGTCTTTCAGGAGTAGGAAGAGGGATGTATAGGCCCTGTTTCTTAGTGTTTGGTTTGGCAATAGCGCAGGCAGTGCAGGACCTGATATACTTGTTGACCTCCTGTCGAAGTTTCTGTAGCATCACCATTGTCTTTTTAACACCGAAGTGTCCTGCCACCCGACTGTAGTGGGATTCCTAGATCAACCTCACTCGCTCACTTGATGGAACACATATATGGCCCAGATGACACAACAACCCATCCCGAAGATGGAAATTATCGACAACTGCGTTTGCACCCAACATTTGGTAGGTGGTGGTGAAGTTAGGGTCTGTCTCATAGAGTTGGGGCCATCCAGATGTCTCATAGCTGCAAGAGTCTACCACTGTGGTGAGTGTCACGACTAGCGGTCTGCTGAGGTAATCAACGACACGATTAGTGCTTCCTGTTTTATACTTGATGTTGGGGTGGAAATGTTGCAATTATGTGGACCACTTTTGATGGTGGTCATTCTGCAATTTTCCTTGCTTCTGCATTAACTGCAATGGCTTATGATCAGTGTGGATGATTATCTCCTTCCCAGGGATGTAATGTCTCCACTAGAGGCATGCTTGCACAATTGAGTAAATTTCTTTGTCATAGGTAGGGTACTTACAGACAGTATCTGACAGTTTCTCACTATGATAGGCCACGGGGTGGCCGTGATAAGTGAGAACGACACCCACAACATAGTATGAAGAATTTGTCTCAATCTCAAAAGGATGTTGCAGGTCTGGTAGTGAAAGTACTGGGGCCGAGCAAAATCATTGCTTCAAATCATCGAACGCTTGTTGTTGGGACCGGCCCCATGCAAATTTTTCCTTACCACCACCTCTGTTTATTTGGCTGAGGGCCCATGCAATATGGGAGAAACCCAACATGAACCTGTAGTAGAAATTGGCAAGGCCCAAGAAGCTATGAAGATCAGTGAGTGTTGTTGGGGCTGGCCGATCATGGATGACTTGGATCTTGCCTGGATCCACATGTATGCCATGCTGATCAATGATGTAGCCCAGGTAATGAAACCTGTCCATGTCGAAGGAGCATTTTTCCAAGTTGGCATATAGCTTGTGCTGCCATAGGGTGTGCAGAACCTGCTGAATATGCTGCAAGTGTTCGTCCCAAGTCTTGTTGTAAATTACAATGTCATCCAGATACACCACTACCAATGTATTGGTGAATGGTCACAGGATATCATCCATCATCCTCATGAAAGTGGTTAGAGCATTTGTCAAACCAAAGGGCATGACCAACCATTCAAAAAGGCCTTTCTTTGACTTAAAGGTGTTCTTCCATACATCTGTTTGTTCTATCGGGACCTGGTGGTAGCCAGACTTTAGATCAATCATACTAAAGTATTTGGCCCCTGTGAGTTGATCAAGGAGGTCATTGATTCAGGGAATCAAGTACCGGTTTCTGACTGTGATTTTATTCAGAGCCCGGTAATCAATACAGAGTCGTCAGGTTCCATCTTTCTTCTGTACTAGTATGATTGGGCTCCCGCAAGGTGATGAGCTCAGGTGGATCTGCCCCTTGTGGAGCAGTTCTTGGATTTGTCGCTTGATCTCCTCATTCTCTAACAAAGAGTGATGATATACTGGCCCATTGGGTAGCGGTGCGTCGGGGGTCTGATCAATGGGGTGCTTGACCTAGCAGTGCAGAGGTACCCCTGTAGGTGAGGATAAGATATCTGAGTATTCTTCCATGACCTTATCTACTTGCTTCTGCTGTGTGGAGAGGTCGGCGCAGAGACCCAGGATGTGGCTGTGATCTTTTTCTTATTCTGAGAGTAAATCATGAAGAAGAAAAACTTCCACGTCTGAGAGATGACCTTCCTACATTGCTTAGCATAGATCAAGGAAATAACACTAGGTGGGACTACCTCGGGTATCCTGTACAATTTTCTATTCAAAGTAATAATAACACTACGAGGCCTAGACTCATATACAACATGACGTTTCCATAAATAAGGTTGGCCCAAAAGAACATCTCAAACTTTGAGAGGAGAAACATCACACAATACCTCGTCTTTGAAGGGCTTGATGTTGTACGATAGTCGACACTATTGGCTGATGTGGAGATCACTTCCTTGGCGGAGCCATCCAATGGTGTACGGTTGTGGGTGCGACGTTGTTGGCAGGGATAGTTGCTTGACGACCTCTGCTAAGATGAGGGTCTTATGGCTACCTCTATCAACTATGAAGTGTAGTGGGGTGCCTTTTACCCACATATGTGAATGGAAGAGGTGCTCTCCTTCTTCTGGCTCGTCTGGTTCACCAGGCTGGAACTTGGTGGTAGAAACAGTGGCACTAGGTTCCACATTAATGATCCATCTTCCCCTTTCTAGTTCTGGCTTAGAGTCATAATCTGCATCTGATTCAGAGGATTTCACTTCGGCCACCAGTGACTGCTTTGAGCAGCAGTCAGCAGTGTTATGCCAAGGGCTCTTATGGAAGTCGCACCACTTCCCGGTATCTTTCTTTGTCTTTCTGGTGTCCTTCTTTGCTTGCGTCTTGGACTAGTTGTCTTGATACTGTCCATCTTTACTTTGTCCTTTGTTCGGTGGGTTGGGTTTGCCCTTTCCTGGCTTTTGTTGTGAGGGGTTCGTAGACCCAAATTGCCGCGTCTTTTGTTTGAGCTTCTGCTTGATTTTGACGGCATATAGGTAGGCTGCACCCAAGGATGAGATGTCTAAAAATTGCATTTTGGTCTAGATGTATCTATGCAGAGCACCGTGATACTTGAGCACCAAATGTCGCTCCAAATATTTGATACCCAATTTGGTGTGCAAGGTATGGAAGATATTTGTGAAATCTAGCACTACTTGGTCTCTTTCTTGCCGCAGTGTGGTCCATTTGGTATACAGGTTGTCATAACTTCCGATAGGGTAGTATTGTTCCTTAATAGCATCCTTGAAGGATTCCCAGGTGGTCGTGACTGAAAATAATGAGGTTTCCTCTATTTCCTTTTGCTCACAAAAAGTTTCCCACCAATCTTTGACATGGGGAATGGCTTTGAGGAGCGCAAAGGTAATATTTTCTTTATTCAAAAGTTATGGAAATAAAAATACCCTTCTAGTAGATTCAACCACTTGTCTACAACATATTCGTCTATCTGACCTTGTAATATAGGAATATCAAACTTTATTTTTACCTTGAAGGGGGCAGCGCCTCCGTTTGAAGAAGATGTGTCCCCTATTGGTAGTTGCCTAGGGATTTGCGTGAAACTATCCATCATCTCGTTCCTCTGTTGCATGAGAGATTCCTCAATCAAGAGTTTGAAAGGATCTCCTGTCTTGTCATATTTCTTTTCTCCTGCCATGGGAGGTCGCTTGGGCATGCGAGAGCTTCTTTCCTCAAGAGAAACAAGCTCAAGACCCAACTCTTTGTACTCCGACGTCGTTGGGGACATGCATTAAGACGACAAGGAGAAGACCACTCTGATACCACTGATCCGGATTTTATGAGTAGAAAAAAATGAATACAGATTATTAACAAGTTCCTAACAAAAAATAATAGACATACAGTAAAATTAGTTTTCTATTCAATGACAAAATAAGCTGAAACTGTAAAATGCAGCGGAAACAAGCTTGCTGGAATGGTGGTGGCTTATCTCTAAGAAGAGATGTGACGGAAATGCGAATTCGCAAGAAGAAGGTTACAATGAGGCTCTGAAGGTATTTTTACAATAATAAAGAATGCCAACAACCCTAGACATCCAAAAACATAACCCTAGGAGATGAACCTCCAAAAGTCATGTGGGCCTCGTTTGGGTAAGTTAGTACATCAACTTCCCGGGGTGGTAACTTTTGCATACAATCTCCTTTTTAGACGTGTGATAGACCATTGGAAAAGTATCGTGGAGGAGATTCATTTTGGGGGTTTAATTATTCCTTTCGCCATAATTGAGGATCTCAATCCCGAAAAAACTTCATTTAGGCCCTCAAAATGGCCCCGAAAGTTAAAACCGCTAAAAATAGTAAATTGCCAAAATTGTCAGAAAATTGTTTTGAGCTAGTTGGAAAAGGTGGGTGGCCACTTATATCCATATGGATTAAGATATTTCTGTTACACACCAAAATTTCACACTTGAGTGTCACACTCTAAGTGTAGAAAGTGTTGCAATGTGACGTATGCACCTTGTTAAGTGTTACATGCACTGTTGCAAGTGTCGTATGCATCTTACCAAGTGTCGCATTCAATTTTCTTAGTGTTGCAATCCCTTGACACCATGAAATTTTTTTTTCACAATCCCTAAGTCATGTTGGAAGAAGAATTCCTCTCATCACAGTAGAAACACACCTTTTTCTTGGAAATTTTGACAAATTTTGGGCATTTTAGAAGGGTGGCGCTCCTCTACCCATACTGGGGTGTCACCAACACTCCTATGGCCTTATTAAGGGAGTGATATGGTACTTTGTCTCTCACTATGGGGGGAGATAGTGTTGTTAGAGGGAATCATGGGATCCTCCACCTCTGTCTAAGGACCAACTCTCTTGGGATGAGGTTTGTTATGGTCGACTCCTATCTTATGGATCTATCTTAGGATCCAAATCCAAACTTAAGGATCCATATCCTCAACCATCTCCTTCATTATATCATGGTGGTTGTGCCTCTCAAACCTATATATTGAACGTATTTCCAAGGTGAAATGGGGAAGAATTTAGGTATAAAACCTTTGATCTTGGGAGAAGCATCAACATTTTGATTTCAAGGTTTTCATGTAAGGGTTAGATGAAGAGATTTTGGAGAAGTTAGTGCATATTCAAGTATTCTTTGTAAGTGCCTTCTTGTGGATTTCCAATTAATATAAACTTGGCCTATTCCCTTCAATTTCATGTGTTTTACATATACATTTTCTTGTCTATTTTCATTTCAGTCTTCATAGATATATTATCTTTGTCTCATCATATAGATTAGGAGGAGGATTTCATTTTCTAGTCGTTGCAGGACTTCAATTTCATTGAGGATATTGGAGATCAAGCCCAAGAATTGGAGCAGCGAGGATGAACATCACAATAAGGTACGCCACATTATTCTTCTCTCTTGCTTGATTGATTTAGTTAGATTTATAGGGAAAGTAGTAACCACTTGTTTACTTTTTTATTTGAACCAAATATAGGGTTCTTAGTCCAAAGGGGAGCTTAGCATATCCGTAGGGTAATATTTCTCACAACACTTTCTTGTGCTAGTTATAACTAGTTTTTTTCCTTGTTGAGCCAATTGGATCAGGTTGTAGTGCCTTCTACTTTTCATTCACCTAATTTTGTTGAGGCCCAATCAAAACTATATAACCCTCTTAGGCACACCTTGGTCCCTTCAAATGGTTTAATAAAATCCTGTCTATCATAGTTGAATCTATATAAACCATGCTCCTACTACCATAGGGTGAATATCATGTCAATGAAGAAGAGGTTACTAAAGTAAATATTTGTCCTTCCCATAAGAAATAGAAAATTATTCAATGATACTTGCATGATGAAATATCAATTCCTAACTTGACCTTCTCTCTACCAACTTCTACGTTTTCCAAATTTCCTCACAAGGCCATATCCATGATTTCTTGAATCTTAGGGTATGATGATGACTTAGTGATTGATGAGGTTATATTGGGTATTATGAGTGAAATATATCCTCCTTTTGGTCTACCCCTAGTGATGTACCACTATGTAGAGTTCCTGGAAAATTATATACATGAACAATGGTGTGAGTTTTGTGAACTCAAAATGTTCTAATACCAATCATACCTACTATACTTGTTGTGTTTTTAGAATGAATGGTTTGAACATTTAAATTTGAAAAAAATAAATGAAGAGGGTAATCCTATTCCAGTAGTCAAATGGACTTCTGTTTTGATACAAACCGAGTCGAGAGGAGGGTTTAGTGACTTCACCAATATATTTATATTATATTTTGGTGCCATTTTTCAAGAATAATCACCCCCAAGGATGCCTAATGAATTTTGCAACATCCTCCAATTGAGTCCACAAACTAGAGTTAATGACTGGTACTTCTATTGGGATTATATAACCATCCAAGCGTATGGTTGTGAATTTGAACCTTACCTATCACCAATAGATATTCCATCAAAGTTTTTTGTATTGGAGTATCTCAGAAAAATGAAATTCGCTGATCATCTCCATTTTATTTCAAAAAATAAAAATTCATACTTTTATTTTCCTTCTTAAGTATTCTCATTTGTTGTTAAGAGAGGGTCCATCCTTGATATTGTAAATAAAATGATCTCTTCCTTTGGTTTGAAGCTAGGAAATATTTGGACAAAGGAATGTGTTTCTTTAAATTACTTTTATTACATTCATCATGTTGATCCCAAAATTGAAATTATGGCTAATAAATACATATGTGAAGAAGTGCAATATCTAATAAGAATGCAAGTGGAAAAGAATAGATTGAATATTAAATAATTAATGGAAACAAGACCCAAAATATCCACTATCATGATTCCAATATTGTGAACTCTAAGTGTAGTAAAATAGAAGCATACCAATTATCAAGAGGAGTTGAATAGGTGGTTGAATATATTGATACTTTGGAAATTAGAGTTTTGTCTGAGCAAGAAGTTGGAGGCAAGAGGAAATCCAATGAAGATTCAAGTGATCTTGAAGAAATGGATATAGGTGATATGTATCTTATAAAAGGGGGGACTCAAGATTGAACCAAACAAATCATCAAATATACATATGATGGGCTCGACATAATCCTACAAAAATATTTGATATAGGATGTTAACACTCTCTTAGCAGATTTACAACCTAAAATGGAAAGTGAGATAATGTTGGAAATAACTTTTTCCCATATGCCCATATCTCAAAATCCTACTACAAGTGATAAATGGAAATTTTAGTGTAAACTTGGTTAGAATCTCAATTTGAGAGCAATACAAAGCCCTTTGTAAAAATGAATGAATTGAATGAGAAATAAAGGTAGTTGAAGCTTTGTCATAGAGCACAAATGGTGATAGATGATCCTACTATCCCATGCTTTCAATCAACCACTGACCATGAGATAAACAGGTTCAATTTGTTATTTCTAAAACTTCAACCTTTGGGGAGTATAAACAAGTCTAAAAAACAACAACATATGTGTAGGTTGATCTAAATTAGGTGAAAAATATAGAAATGATCGAGTGATACAAATAGATAGGTGAAATGTTTTATAGGAAAATGACTCAATCAATACTAAATGTTAAAACGATACAAACTCTGGTTATTACTTTAGAAACTTAGCTAAAGTATGAGAGAATCGTCAACAGAGTTAAAGAAACTAAAGAGAATGATTTGGAAAATAAAATCATTTATTTAGATAACACATCGAGTGGCACATAAAGTATAAAGAGTTTGCTAGAATCCAAAGACACAAAGATCAGTATTATGAATTCTAAACTAAAAATTCCTCAAGCTAAGCATATAGAATCTAAGGAATTAATAACTACTCATGAGGACAAATATGCTCTAAATTTGGACGATGGAAAATTGTGAGAATAAAATTCTCATATATTTAAAGAATTGGAAGGATTAAAGAAGGAAAAGGATATGTTTTCTAATGATCATCTCCTTGAAGTGAAAAAGATACAACATGAGATTGCAGAAAAGCCTCTCCAAGTAGGACACTATCAACATTTTCCATATTATATATGATGATGATAAGATCATGAATATCTCTAATAACAAAGATAATGCTGATGACATGCTAGAGTAATTGACATCATACAAAACCGAGGTCTCCAACTTAAAAAATAAGATCCATAATTTGAATATTTCAAACAAGGAGAAACCTGCATGCTTGAATGTTTCTCTTAAGGAAAAGGATTTTGTTATGGAAAATTTGCAAGCATAGATTAATCAAAAGGACACCGACATTGATGCATTCTTAAAGACCAGGACAATCTTGATAAAAAAATTTACGAATCTTTAAGTCAAGCCCCATGTAAACAACATCTAATTGATCAAGTGCAAAAAGTGGGCATAAGTGTGTCTAGATAAAAATCAAGATATCCTAATTCAAGCATATTTGTCCTATAAAGAGAAATCACTTTATCATATAAGAAAAACTAGATGCACTAAAAAATATCATAATCTATGGATAAGGGCCTTCCAATTGACCAAGAACAAGGGTATTAAGGTTCCCATGTGGTTGAGTGTAGGTATGGAAGAGATAGTTATAACTAGGAGACATTAAGTGATTAAATGTGAATGGCCTGAAGAAATCTATCTCGGGTGCCCCCCTCCTATGAGAGTCACCTGGGTAAGTATACCTAGTATAATTTCCACTAAGATACCTCTTCATAGGTACATGTAACATGTTTTCTTTCCTTCAAGATGAAATCTAATGACCCAGGGATATTAAGTAGTGAAAGAGATATTAGTCTCATTCACATCTATGTTCTAAACATTAGAACTATCCACTCCAAAGACCGCACCTGTTACCAAACAACATACAATCATGTCCAACAAAAAGGATTTTGAAAGTACCCTAATAATCGTCTTCTATGTTTCAATGTGAAATGACTAAGGGGAATTATTTGAATGCTTATCCCCAAAGTCCAAACATAAGTACACTATTATTTTTAGGCCAAATTGGGCGTAGACGTGCTAGATTAATTAGTTCATTATTAGATTGAGCTCAGTAGCATGAACCAAGCATATACTTAAGGTGTGATAATATGTGAACATGTGGTGTGACTAACTTGAATTACAAATTCTTGTAAATGAAAGTAAATTGCAATGAAATTGAAATATAAATTAATGATAAATTAAGTAACAGAGATAAGTAATGAAATGATTTTTCCTTTATCTAAGTTAACTTTCAAAACTGAAATGTACTTGCAAATATTCATATTTCAAAATAAAAAATAATATACTTTACTCTTTGGCTCACAAGCAAACAACTTAAAAAAATAAAGCCTTTATTGATAAGTAAAATACTAGGGGTGCTATAGAACTCTTTTCTTTCACTAAGAGACTTTTCAATTATGAAATAAGTGGCAATCTAAAACAACAAATAAAACTAAACTACAACTTTAAAAGAGTGAAACATACCCTCTGTAACAACACATTGTAAACGACTATAATAAGTAGTAATTTTTTTCTTCATAATTAACAAAGTTACGCATTACTCTGTACAACATTTACATAAGCAAGAACAATTTAAGATAAAACAATAAAACATAGTAACTCCTTTATTGTAAATTAACATCTCGTTATTCTTAATCAACATCAGCTTCATAACAAATCATAAGACATTCCTGAATAACAATTTTTTCGTCTAGCATGTAAAAATATTTATCATCAATTACACAAGGAGTAAGTGTAAGCACTATCTCCCTGCCCAATCCTACCTTGCAAGGTTAGGACCTTAAAGACACATAATCGACGCTCAGAGTTAAGGATTCATCTGATTGACTTTGACCATTTAAGGTCTCCTGCCAGCCGTTCTGAGGAACATGAAGATGTCTAATACTCAAACCAACCCAATCCAAAATCAATACTATATCATCAATTTCAATAAAAAAAGATGTAACAACCAAAGAGTAAAATATATTTTTTATACAAATTCGAAAATTTTAAACCTAAGAAGTAAAATTGTTGTTACAAGGGTCTCCTCTAATACTCTAATTTTAAACCTAAGAAGTAATACTCTAATCAATATGACAATTTTAAGGATATCAACTATATTTAAATTCAATCCTTACTATTATAACGAAGTAGGCATAATTGAAGGACATTCACCATTTATGATATTAAACAAGAATCAATAACATGGTATAACATAGGTTATGACAACATAAGTAACTCATTTCATAATAATGAAATTCTTACAAAAAAAAATTGTATCGACATGTCCTTAATTAGTATTCCAGATTTTATATTCTATAAGGCATCTAAATCCATTTAGATTAATGATGTCTCTTAATATAGCTCCTATTATGATTAGGTACCAAAATTCCTTTTTAAATACACGTATATAATCCTAACTCTTTAATGCACTACTCAACTCATATAAATATTCTCTATCTTAGGTCAACTATATACAAGGATTAGGTCAACTATATACAAGGATTAGTGAGGAGAGGTAGCAATTAAAAACACTCAAAGTATTCATTCACTCTCATAAGTTTCACTTAGAATAAAGGAATATATATATATAATCTTACAATAATACCATATAATTGAGTCATTAAGTAGAATATAACAACCACTTAAAATATTATTATTATTATTGAGTTGTAAATATTTAATTCATGGAACCTGATTATGTAAAAAAAAAATTCAACACAACCAGTAATCATGATAATCCTTGAATTATATAAAAACTAAAGGCAAGTCCACCATAAATACGCATGTAAATTCAACCAACACTTTACTATCTAAACTTTATGTAAATCATCTGATTATTTCAACAATTTGACTCCTTACACCTCATCCACACGTTCTATGCTCGGACCCTTCCACACATCCTCTGTCGAGACTAGAAGATTTGCAACTGCGCAAGCATCAAGATCAAGAATCTGTTAAATATATTGTACCCTCAACAGTATGACCGTACACTTCCAGCTGTACTGGACAGTTGTACTTTCTATTTTTGTCTTGCTTGAGCATATATAGCTCAACCATCTTACATTGTAATGATCTCTTCAGTTATGTTCTGTACTTCTTCATACATTTGAATATACTATTCTTTTCTCTCTGCATTTCTCTTTGCTCCACAATTTATCATGGTATCAGAGCTACAGCAGTAAGCCTCTTCACACAGTCGGGAGAGCAACTCGATCCTCACAGCGTAGAGCCTCACGGATCTTGAGAGCACGCGTCACAGATTTTTCACAAGGTTTGGAAAGTTGTCTGCAATACTCTTTAAACATCGCCGTGAGAAGCTAGCGGAGGAAGCAGAGAATGCAGAAGAAGAAATCTACACAATTTTCTCAAAGAACCATCAAAGATTGACACAGAAGAGCTGTAGAACGAAAGAAGTTTAAAGTACTTGAAGATTTCTCTTAAATTCGTTAAAGATTCAAGCAGAAGGCTGAATCGTTTAAAGATTTTTGAAAATAGCTCAAATCTGTCAAAGATTGTAGCAGATCATGAAGAAACCATGAAATTCTTTCAAATCTTTGAAAGATTCACAAATATTTTCTTTCGCAGGAGAAAAATCCGTTAAATTCGGGAAAGATCGCGTCAAACATGCAAAGAACAACCATTAAGACTGCAAGAGTCATCTTGCGATCAGATCTGAGGCGGGAAATCGGTCCAGAAGGGACAAGGAGAGCGCGGAAAAGGAAAAAGAATTTCAGCCGTCAGATCTTGAACACAGGCCCGACAGCCGTTGGATCAGCAAGAAGGTGCACGATGGTTAGTCGTCTGGAGTGCACAAGAGAATTTTTCACTTGAGAAATCCCGACGTCATCTTGACCGTTCGTCAAGAGACATGTGGCGAGATCCTATTCCATCGCAAAATCGAGAATCGAGAGTTGGAGGAGCGAAAGAGTCTGCTCTCCAAAAACTCCGATACGCGAAAATCGCGAAATCCTGAAACGATCACAGTCGTCCATTTCAGAGGACAGGTGGCAACATCTCATCGCATCGTCATATCGGCATTTCGGAGTTCGGGGTTTCCTAAGTCCA
>SNQJ01S0000017.1:1147540-1173632 GCA_010110895.2 Picea sitchensis
AAAAAAAAAAAAAAAAAAATTCTAAAGATAAGAGGAACAATGAAAAATCATGTGAAGGAACCTATCCATAAAACACAAAATGTAGATATTGACATGAAAAAGTAGTAAATATAACAATCCATACATTCAACCCCTCACTTCAGAGAGAAAAAAATATTATCCACACAAAAGGAACAAACATGTCCACGCTAGAATTCCTAGAGAATACTAGTTTCCATATTTTGCTATAGCAGGGGAAAATAAAAAGTAATCCTCTTATCAGTCATCAAGGAAGGATCCCAACAAAAAAAAACTATTGTATAGTAGGTTAGGAGGAGATTAAAACTAGGGAATCCTAAGACAAATTCATATTTTGAAGGGTTTGTTCATGGTAAGCACCTAAAGCATTGTTTTCTTTACATGGTGTTGAACTCATCATAGGAGCCATATAAGAGGCATAGGAGACCTCGACTAGTAGGATAGTGGTGCCAAGAGATACTTTGGATCCATACAATTAAAACCCATGAATTTCTATGTTTACAACCAAGATGAACTATTTTGATTCTTACAAATATAGGATCTAGCATGAAAACAACAAATTTTGTGGAAGATTGAGCTAGGAATGAGGGTATAAACAATAATCACAATGACACTATGTATTTTTTTTGCATGGGCTATAGTTTGGAAATTATTTTCACTATAAAATGGATGATTTGATTGAGCTTGGGGCTGACAATATACATAGTATCAAATGGAATGATATGATTAAGGGGAATCTAAAAGTAGTAGGCTTGGGACAAGCCACATAGTAAGACCAAAATTAAAGACTTCAAGAATAGAAAATAATACTTGTATTTGATCTCCATGAAACCAAAAGGTTACTTAGGCATAATGATTATAATCATGTCCAAAAAGTAGATGATAATAATATTAGTTAGAAGACGCTTCCATTGTAGTATAAATTATTTCCAACGGTGAGATATGAATGTAATGAAAAACCCTCAGAGATGCCAAGTTGCCAAAAGTAGAATAGTTGGGTATCCTATGTACATTCAAGAATGAGAGAACATTTCTTATTGTGAATGAGATGAAAAAACATCTATAAATATGTATGGTTAAACCATTGATAACCATTCTCAACACAATGAACCTATGAAAGAAATAATGAAATAGTAAAAATGATAGAATCATGTTGGGGATCCAAATAATCATACTTAATATTGAATCACAAGCCATAGTCTCAACCATGTCCACTTCTTTATTATAATATAGTTGAAATGCAACAAAAGGTAGAATGCTCTAATTTTATGAAATTGTTACTTAACAATGAAATATTGACCATCCAATAGTAAATGTGTTTAAAAATGAAACACTTGTAGAAATTAAAGGGAAAATAAGGTGGAAAGGGAATTAAGATTGAAATTACCAAAACACATAAAAACAACCCTAATGCAATTGGACCAAATGTAAATGCTATAGAATTAACTAAAAATGGGATCTTTAAGAGTTGGCATGTCTATCTATGGAAGCATGAAAAGGATATTCATCTAGAGTGAGTTTAAGGAGAAAAACAAATTGAAGTTGAAGGAAATTACCAACCCCTTACCTATAAAAATAATAGTACTCTAGTCAAACTTTATGAGTTATTATAAATTTAACATTCCATAGATATATGTAAAATATCCATCATTTCCCTCCAAGAACTAGGTACATAAGATAAACATTTTATTTACATAATGTTTCAGACCATAATATATTTATGATATGTTTATGCATGACCAAACACAAACCTACATCAATTCATTGAACTAGAATACGAAAGAAATTTCAACCCTTAATTCATTAGGAAATGATATTACCAAATTTGTAGTAAAAGTTGGTGATGGATAAAAGTTTGTGTATAGAAGCTTGATGTCACCAACATGGTAAGATAGGAATTTGAAATCCTAGAAGTTTATTTATCATCCTCATAATAGAGACCCAGTAGTGATGAAAACAATCGTAATTAATGGAATGGAGTAAAATGCCACCATACATGGAAATCATTTTCCTAATATTTTTTTGATGGCCCCAAAAGATAACTAGGGAAAGGAAATATTTTCCATAAGAAGTCCTATAATCTGAATATGTAGCATACCCAATACCCTCTATACTCTATTGAGGATATGGGGTACTTCTTGAAACCACCAATTTCCACCAACTTCTTGCTCTAATATCAATTTCCTCATTTTACTTCTATGAATTAATTAATGGATGTAGACATGACAATGAAAGATTATGAAAACACAATAAAATCATTCAATGGATAATGACAACATAGTTACAAATGCATGCTTAACATAAAAATAAAAATGAACAAACTAGAAATCAATTCAATTCCTAATATAAATCACATTAATTCAACATATTCATAAATATATCATGAACATAAGATTTGACAACTAATTGGCTATAAAAGAAGGGAATTCCACCCAACCATAGGTTCCCTCTTGCACTTAATCTCTTTGAAGAAAAGGCCACCCTACACACATTTCCCAATTTCCTCATAATTTTGCAATAACTGTTTTCAATATTTTCATTATAATGGTCATATGATAGCTTAATATTAGAGAACAAACCTCGAGGAAGAATTAATGTCAATTCTCACTTTCAAGACCAAAATTCATGGATTGCATGCTAAAGATAAACAATCACTACAACAATCCATGTGATTAGCTTCCTTTTTAGCTCCCTTTTTTTCTTCCACTATGTTTTTTAATGTAGTTTTCTCCACTTTTTGCAAAATTCAGCACTATTTATCAGGATGGCACTATTTTGGGCATTATTTGTGTTGAGAAACACAAGTAGATGCTAAATTAGGCACTATTAGAGCCTAACTTAGTGCTTGATTTAGAGACTTCTTTAGCGCCCAAGTTTGTGTGCTATTTAGCGCCCAAGTTAGCACCAAGTGTAGCTTCTACTTTAGCTTCTACTTTAGCTTCCAATTTAGCTTCCTGTTTAGCATCCATCTTATCTTTGTTTTTAGCTTCTAGTTTGGATTCCTATTTGGCTTCCAATTTAATGACTATTGTGCCTAAATAGTTAATTTGTTGGGGTTTAAGTGGATAGCGGCTTTGGGGATTATGGGATTTAGGGATTTGGGGTATAGGGATTAAGGGTTAAGGGATTAGGGGTTACAGTTTAAGGGATTAAGGGTCAAGGGATAATGGATTTGAGGCTTATGGATTAGGTAGTTTAATGGTTAGTTTCTTAGGGATTATATCTGGTCAAGGGCTTAATGACATCCATCGACCCCACACATAATATTTGAGATCATCCATGTCTCATTGTCACCACTTTCCATTGCCATATGTATAATCGTTGTCAAAAAAAAATTTAAATGTCATGGAACTTCCAATACACCCATCACAAATTTCTTCCACCGACACTGCATGATGAGCAGTGAATGGGGCCAACGTTGAAATTTCTTCAATATGTGCATGCATGCATCAAAATTTGACATGGTTAGACTAGAAACATGCCTTGAAGGTATGGGAGGGTTTCAAGACTCAAGGATATCTGATGTCCCCACATAATATTTGAGATCATTCATGTTTGCATCAACATTCATAATGGACGTCTCATTGTCATCATTTGTCATTGCCACCTGTAGAATCTTTTTTGGAACTCTCTTGAAATGTCATGGAACTTCCAATAAACGCATAATAAATGTCATCCACTGACCCTGCATAGTGAGAAGTGAATGGGGCCAACGTTTAAATTTCTTTAATATATGTTTGTTTGCGTCAAAATTCAACATGATTAGAATAGACACATTCCTTGATGGTATGTGAGAGTTTCAATACTCAAGGATGTTTGATGTCCCCACATAATCTTTTATATCGTCCATATTTTCATCAGCATTCATCATGCACGTCTCATTTTCATCATTCATCATTCCCTTCTATAGAATATTTGTTGGAACTCTCTTAAAATGTCATGGAATTTCCAATACACCCATCACAAATTTCACAATGAGCAGTGAATGGGGCCAACATTGAAATGAATGGGGCCATCATTGAAATTTATTAAATTTTACCTGTATGCATCGAAATTTGGCATGGTTAGACTAGATAGATTCCTTAACGGTATGGGCTGGTTTTAAGACTTAAGGATGTCTGATGTCCCCAAATAATATTTGAGATCGTCCATGTTTGCATCAACGTTCATAATGGACATATCATTGTCATCATTCATCATTTCCATCTATATAATATTTGTTGTAACTCTCTTGAAATGTCATGTCACTTCCAATACACCCATGACAAATTTCATCCTGCACTGACCCTGCATAGTGAGTAGTGAATGTTGGAGAATTTTCTATTTTCGGCACACCAGTTCAGTGGGAGTAACACTAGTTCAGTGGGAGTTAACTGACTAGTTCTATTTTACACTTTCTAATTTTAAACCATCACTATTATGCATGCATTCCTAATTATAGGATGTCATTGCCTATATGACTGAAGATCACTCACTCATTGATAGATCATAATATGCATTGATTCTCATTCTTCATTGTGTATATCGCTTCCTTTTTTTGATAAGCTTTCTTTGTGTATGCTTTATCTATATCTCATGTGCAGGTTTCCATGAAACATTGACAGTGAATGGGGCCAACATTGAAATTTCTTCAAACTATGCATGTATGCATCGAAATTTGACATGGTGAGACTAGACACATGCGTTGATGGTATGGGAGGGTTTCAAGACTCAATGATGTATTTTATCCCCACATAATATTTGATATAGTCCACGTTTACATCAACATTCATCATGCACGTCTCATTGTCATCATTTGTCATTTCCATCTATAGTATCTTTGTCAGAACTCTCTTGAAATTTCATGGAACTTACAATACACCCATCACAAATTTCATCCACCGACCCCACACAGTGAGTTGTGAATGGAGCCAACGTTGAAATTTCTTCAAATTGTTCATGTATGTGTCGAAATTTGATGTAGTTAGACTAGTCACATGCCTTAACATTATTGGAGGGTTTCAAGACTCAAGGATGTATGATGTCCCCACATAATCTTTGAGATCATCAACGTTTGCATAAACATGCATCATGAACATATCATTGTCATAATTATTCATTTCCATTTGTATAATATTTGTGGGAACTCTCTTGAAATTTCATGGAACTTCCAATACACCCATCACAAATGTCATCCACCAACCCCACATAGTGAGCAATGAATGGGGCCAATGTTGAAATTTCTTCAAACTATGTCTGTATGCATCGAAATTTGATGTGTTTAGACTAGAAAAATGAATTGATGGTATGGGGGAGTTTCAAGACTCAAGGTTGTCTGATGTCCCCACATAATCTTTGAGATTGTCCAATACATTTGCATCAACGTTCGTCATGGACGTATCAATGTCATCATTCATCATTTCCATTTGTAGAATCTTTTTCAGAACTCTCTTGAAATGTCATGGAACTTCCAAAACACCCATCATAATGTAGGATCATTGCTCCACCTCAGCAAATGTGCTAGCAAGCCAATGCATAGGCACACAATGGAGAAAGGGAGAGGCATTAACCCTCCCTTTTCTTAAATTCGAAATTTGATCCCATGGGGATTTGCGTTATAAGGTTGTAAGAGCCAATCCATACCTTTGTACAGGTAGTGGATAGGGTTTCCTTAAATAGTTGAGTGTAAGAAGGTCTAGACCATAGTCAGGTCTGGATCATCATTTATGAAATGAAGCCATAGGATTATGGCGTCTTAACTGAGACAATGATGGCACTAAGGCGATGAAGAGGATAAGCTCGTAGAGTCCTCTTTTGTAGAGAGAGAGAGAGAGAGAGAGAGAGAGAGAGAGAGAGAGAGAGAATTATGAGGTAAAGAGAGAGGTCTTAGAAGAAGAACTCAGTATAGAGTTAGGTTAGGAGAACTTGAGAGAACTGAGACTTTGTCGCAGTCCAGTTTCTTTATGTAAAAATATATATGGACACACAAAGATAATAGAAAAGCAAATTTTCCTTCATATGATGTGTTTATGTATTTGTGTTCATCGTTATGATTTTATATGCCACTCATGTTCTGAATGTATGAACTGGTGAAGTATTGTATTATTTTCAATTGTTTCTCATCTTTGAGTTTTGAGTGCAAGGAGTGCATGTTGTCCACAAGGAGTGCATTGACAGAGGTGATTTAACCTCAGAGAAGCTCAGGATAGATATCATTGAAAGTTCATCAACATAAGTGCAAGGATCACATAGGAGGAACTTTGTGTTGAGTTCAGAAGAAGATAGAGTTACTGAGAACTCTATAGAGCTCTACAAGGTGTGCATCGATCAAGAGGAACGCTAGGAGGGTGAGAAGAATTTATTTTCAAGAAATCCTTCGATCTAAGTTATTGAAATCATGAGAATGAAAGGAGTGTGTGGGAAGTCATAATCCTTTAAGGATCAAGCTCAGAAGGGATAGTTATTTTCAGAGGTGTTGAAGATATCCAAGAGTTATACTCGTAGGAGGAGCAATGGTTAGAAACCTTTGAAGAATGATAAATATTCTAAGTCGAAAGAAATCAGAAGATCAAGAGGAGGAGCGGTAGTGGTCATTGGATCATAGTGTCAAGGATCGACAAACATCTGATCTGTGTAAGGTGCAGGAGCCTTAATTCTTTGCATGAGCAAGAGAGAGAACCTATCAAGATTTGAGACTTGAGATTTCCAAAACCTGAAGAGCCGGAAAGACAAAGTTAAATTTCAATCATTCAATCATCTGAAGTGGACCTCAAACATCGGATTGATCAAGTGAATCTAAGATGTCAGATATTCTAAGCTCAGGAGGATTCAAGTTTGAAACTTGAGATTTTTGAAGCGCGAAGAGATGGAGAGATGAAGCGAATCTAGACCATTAGATCCAGAGGGGTGCCTGTTGGTAGGTCGTGAGATCTATAGGAAGGAAAAGGTGAAGTGTTGAAACACCCAAAGCATGAAGATTCGAAGATCCGAGAGTCGTTGATATGCAAGTGGACACTTGTCAACAGATCGCGAGCTCAAAGAAAATTGTAGTGGGGTCTCAGTTTGAGAACTAAGATTGTCGAAACCCAAAGACCTGAAGACCCGAAGTGAATCTAGACCAATAGATATAAGGGAGATGTGGCATGAATCCATGAACTTCGAGTAAAGTACCGAAGTGATTCATATCTTTTGGATCTAAGGGAGACATGGCGTAAATCCATTTACTCCGGGTAAACACCCAAAGTAAACCTCAACCATTGATCTGAAGGAGGATAGGTGTCAGTGGATCGTAACCTTTAGATAAAATCATTTGGAAGAAGGGTGGATTTTTAAATTTGATATCTCATAATTTTGAAGACCCTAAGGAGATCTCGACCGTTGATCGAGAAGAGGGTCGTAGGACCGTTGATCTGAGTTGAAAGGTCAAACACCGAAAGTAAAGGCAGGGTTTTTGATTGAGCAGGATAGGTGTCCATAGATTGTCAACTCCAGAAGATTGAAGTAGGAATGAAGGCAAGGTTTAACATTTGAGATTTTCAAAATATGTAAATACAAAGCGATGACAGTTGTCGATGTGAAGGTGGACGCGTGGTGCCAGATCTAGAAATCTAGAGAAAAGCGAAGGGGGAAAAGTATGAAGACCCAGAGAAGATATTGATCATTGATCAGAGAAGGGATTCGTAGGACCATTGATCTTCTTGAGGAGGCCAAAGTCTCAAAGTGGGAGTATAGCCATTGATTTGGGAGAATACATGTCATCAAATCTTCAACTCCGGAAGATAATAGGTCACAGGTAGCAAGGGCTTGAGATTTGAAATGTCTGAAGTCCAGAATCGCGAAGGATCTCACATCCGTTGATCTAGAGGAGGTAGATCTAGTCCATAGATTTGAAAAGCATTGATCTGAACTGTTAGTTCAGATAGTATCGTCAATATCATGAGATCGACGATCCCGTAGTATTTCAGAGACAGGAGTTGCACAGACTTTAAAACATCGAAGGCAGACCGCAATTGCATGGTCACGTAAGGTCATCACCCAAGGACACATGTGAAGAAGGGGATTAGCAAAAAGGATCTTGTGAAGAGCGAGAAGATGAGATTTCCAAAGGCCAAAAACCCGACGTAAATTAGGGTCGTCGATTTGAGAAGGAAAATTGACGATAGAGAATCATTGCAGGGAGTAGAGGTGAAATTAGTGAATGCGCTAGTTCACAGTCCACAATGTGCTGAAGTCATTGATCTCGTTAAGGTAGGAGATCAACAGGCACGATCAAAAAGAGATCAGATGAGCACTTTAATATTGCGAGGATAGGGATCTTTCGTAAAGGGTGAGCACATTGACAACCCGCAGTTGTTGTGAACCATCGATCGATGGGTAGATGGATAGCGGTCAACTCCTGACCATAGAAACTAGGTAGGTCTGACAGGACCTGCACATTGAATGAAAAAGGGCATGTGTAAAAGTTTATTTGGGGTCAAAGAGGAACCCGAAGAGTCGATCCAACTCAACAATTAGAAATATCCTAGACTGGGAGGTCGCAGAACCCCAGGAGGGAAGGGGGGCTGCATCACATTACAAATGCCTTCCACCAACCCTACACATTGAGCAATGAATGGGGCTAATGTTGAAATTTATAAAATTTGTGCTTGTATGTGTCGAAATTTGACATGGTTAGACTAGAAACATGCCTTGATGGTATGGGATTTTTTCAAGACTCAAGTATGTCTGATGTCCCCACATAACCTTTGATATCATCCACGTTTGCATCAATTTTCATCACGCACATCGGTATCATTGTCATCATTCATTATTCCATTCTATAGAATCTTTTTCGAAACTCTCTTGAAATGTCTTGGAACTTCCAACATGCCCTTCACCAATGTTATGCACCGACCTCGCACAATGAGAAGTGAATGGGGCCAATGTTGAAATTTCTTCAAAATTTGAGTGTATGCGTTGAAATTTGACATGTTTAGACTAAACACATGCATTAATAATATGGATGGGGTTTCAAGACTCAAGTATGTCTGATTTCCCCACATAATCTTCGATATCATCCATTTTTTCATCAATGTTCATCATGCACATTGATCTCATTGTCATCATTCGGCATTCCCTTCTATAGAATATTTGTCAGAACTCTCTTGAAATTTCTTGGAACTTCCAACATGCCCATCACCAATTTCATCCACTTACCCCACACAGTGCGCAATGAATGGGGAAAATGTTGAAATTTCTTCAAGATGTGACTGTATGCATTGAAATTTTGCATGTTTAGACTAGGCACATGCCTTGATGGTATGGGAGGGGTTTAATAATTAGTGACATCACTCTCTTCATCATCACCATCATCATGGTTTTCATTTTGATCATTTTCATCATCATATTCATCATGACCCAATTTTTCCATCCATGCTAACAAATATCAAACCTGACATACCCATCTTTACAGGGAAACCTAATGAAGATGTTGCTTTCCATGTATTTGTATTTTTCTTGTGGAATTATTCGAGATGATTAAACCATGATTCTATTAAGTTGAGACATCCCAAAAGAATTTTATAGGGTCCAACATGAAATTTTTTTAATGGTTAATGAGTTATGGATTATATCAGGAAAGTGGATTAATGGCATCCATTGACCCTACATGGTTAGCATTGAATGAGGGCAACGCTGAAATTTCTCCAAGCTGTGTTTGTAAGCATTGAAATTTGACATGGTTATACTAGACACATGCCTTGATGGTATGGGAGGGTTTCAATACTCAAGGATGTTTGATGTCCCCACATAATCTTTGAGATCATTCATGTTTGAAGGGATTAGGGGTTAGATGGTATAAAGGTTAAGGTCTTAGGCTTCGACTTAGTGAAATATTTCAATTTTTTTTAAATATAAATTAATGAACAAAATTTGGATACATTTAGCCCAATGGTTTGTATTTACATTGTTTTACATATACGATATATGTAATTATATTTTTTAACAATTGCATATTTAATGCATTGTTATTGAATAGGTTCTTCATCCTAGTTCAGTTTGAGTCTAACACATAACCTGACAACACCTGTAAACCAATATCAACCAGTAAATGACCACTAACCATGCTAACTCGTATCCAAGTAATCCTAATTTTGTTTGCCAATAATTCATAGAAAATATTAAACACTTTAAGGATATTGCAATAGGTAATTTGTATCAACACAAATAATACTGAAGCATTTAAAAGTTTGGGCCATAAGAATCAACACTTTTAAAACATGGATTACAAATAATTCTGAAAAATTAGAAGTCTTGTTGATTAACATTATTGTCTACAACAATGTCATCCAGTGTATCATTTTCAATGTTCATATGTTATTTCAAGTATTTAATATTATCATCATCCTCATCTTGACCTGCATCATCTTCATCATCATTGAAATTTGAATGTAGACCATCTGTATTGTTACCAAATATATTTGGATTATCATTTTGTATACCATCCATATTGTTGTCTTACATAACATCATCTAACTCTAGATTGTTTTCTTCTTGTGCATGAACATAACCATCTTCAACATCATCATGCATGTCAATTTCTTCGATGTTCTCTAATCCTTCTCTCTCATTTTGTTGGGAATCATTGTTTTTCTCAGTATCCACTAATGGATCGTCAAATAAATGCCTTAATCTTGGATCATAATGTATGACAAATATCCATTTCGGGTCCAAAATATCTTCATAGAAAAATACCTACATATGAATGACATACATATATTAGATGTATGTTATAACAATTTTATTGATTAATAAACACATATATATTATCACAATAAACTCTGAATTAATAGATTAATGATCATTGTCGCTTCTTATTTAAATTAAAGAAATACCTACTCATAATGAATTGGTAGAACATAAGGCTCCTTATCCTCCAGTAGGAACCTTGTGGAATCTATAGAAAAAAATCCACTATGGGTATCATGTCTTAATTTCCTCTCAAATGATTCATACCATCTAGACTTAAAAATACAACATTTAAAAGAGCGGTAATACAACTCAATAATTTCTTGGATTTTCCCAACATATTGTAGATTCCCTTCAATAATATTCTTCTCTTTTGATCTTGCTTGACTGGATTGATTGAAATCAACCATGATGACACAATCAAAGGATTGTCTCTTTACATCTACACTTTATACATGATAATGCCATCCATATTCCCACATTACAAGATATTTCCTCACGTATGAAAGATCATTTATTTCAATGAAAAAAAATAGAATAACGAATATTAAAATAGTTAATAGTGTCAAAACTGTAAGGAAACAACATTTTGTAAATTTCCAACTGTATATTTCTTTCACATCCTCTACACATGTTGATTTCATCTTCTGTTATGTTTGAATCTATACTTGCATCTTCTATTTGATTTTGAATTTGTTCAGTAACCCATTCTAGTGTGAAATCTTTGCCACATTCCCCAAGAAGATCAGTAGGAATTGGAGTATTCCTTAGGTTGGATATCTTAAATTGTCTCCTTGCTTCTAACATTTCTCTCTTTTTTTCATACAAATAAATCCATTTGTTCATAAAGTCCATGTGGTATAGAATGAACTTGTCAAGTATAACACTTTCGTCTACACCTATTGCATGTAAACATGTTTATTTCAAACTCCAAATTTTATGTTGTTAATTTGACAAATAAATTACAAAGAAAATTAATGATTGCAAGAAAAACAACCGCAATGATCACGAATTTACTTACTAATTTCTACTTGAAAACCATTAGATTGTGGCTTATCAACAATTACCACTTCTCATTTCCACTCCGGAATTGGAAATGACCATATAAAACCTTAAGTATGTTAGTGTGTAGCCTTTACTCTTTGACATTCCATACACCTTTATATACAATCAACAACATCCTTTTTCATTCCTGGCTAAAATTTTTGACTTCTCACTGCTATAATTGTCTTTTGGTATCCAAGATGTCAAACAGATGGAACATTGTGCATTTATTTTAATACCAACTTTCTTAATTCCTAATAATTAGAACATTCACTCTATTTTTATTCATAATAATTCCATCTTCTTCCATCTTATACTCTTCATATTTCTTCTATACATTTTCCTATTTTAATCCTTCTTTTTCTTATAGATAATGTTCACATGAAATAATATCTTCCAAAATTCTATTTTCCAAATATGATTTTCACATGCTAATGTCTATAGCATGCAATGCATGTATTCTTATACTGAATGAATCCACAACCTTGTTATTTTTTCCTTTTATATGTTTAATATCAAAGTGATGTTCACTAATAAATTCTATCCACATTATTTTCCTAGCATTTAAATTTTGTTGTTCAAATAAATATTTCAAACCACTGTGGTTTGTCCTTAATTCAAATTCTACCCCATTATGTAATGTCTCCACATTTTTAGTACATGAACTCTGAAAGAAGTTATAAGTCATGTTTGGCATGATTCTTCTTAGTCTATTTAAGCTTTCTAGATTCATAACAAATTACAAGACCATTATTAGTAATAACTCCACAAAATTCATTTGGATTAGCAATCTTGAGAATGGGTGCAGTAGTAATTGATTTCTTTAACAACTAGAAAATTTATTTAGACTTTGGTGTCCATTCAAATTTAATTTTCTTCTTTTATAGATAAGTAATGGGGTGAGAAATCTTGGAGAATCATTCTATTAATCTTCAATAGTATCTATTAATCCCCATGAATGACCTTACCTCTATGATGTTCTTAGGTGTAGGCCATTCTCTAATAACTTCATTCTTCTTTGAATCTACTTTTATTCCTTCCTCTAAAATAATGCTTCCTAAGTAATGACTATGCCTTTGATAAAAAAACACTTGCTTAGCTTTGCATTCAATTTATGTTTTCTTATCACTCATAGTATTAATCTCAAGTGCCCTTGATTTTCCTCCTCTAACTTTGAATAAATAAGAATGTCATCTAGGAATACAATTACAAACTTACCCAAGAAATTTATAAATATTCCATCCAATAAACACATGAAGGTATTTAGTGCATAAGTCAACCCAAATGGCACTACCACAAATTCATAGTGTCCATACATATTTCTAAAAGTGGTATTGTTGATTTCTTTATCCTTTATCCTTACCTGATGATAGCCCAATCTCGGATGTATCAATGAGAATATATTTTCTTGTCTTAGTCGATCAAACAAGTCATCTACTCTGGGTAGAGGATATTTTTTCCTCATGGTTAATTTTTTTAGCTATCTAAAATTAATGTACATCTTCAAATTTACATCTTTCTTCTTTACAAAGAGTATTGGTTTCCCCAAAGTAAAGAAACTTGGGCATATATACCCCTTCTTTAATAATTATTCTTATTTCATTTGTAGCTCCTAATTCAATTCTAATGTACCCATTCTATATGGAGTCTTGGATATTCAGTTATCTCTAGGCATCAAATCAATATAGAAATATATACCTTTTTTTGGTGGCAATCTTAGTATTTCCTTAAACATGTCTACAAACTCTTGCAACATTGGAAATTCCTCAATACTTGGACTTTTTCACTTGGATGAATCTTCCACGTGAGTTGCATACAATTGCAATCCTTTCATAAATAAATTCTTTAGTTGTAAGGATGAAGTATCTCTTATATAAATAGGTCCTGGAATTCCTTTCGTTTCCCTTTACTTTTCTTCTCCATCAAGTTAAGTAAAAGCATTATTATGGAATTATAAAACAACATGATGCACATCCAACCAATCCATTCCAATGAGGACATCATATGAGCCAAGTGGTATTATATTCAGGTCTGCAACAATACTGACATCGTTCATATCTAATGGATAGCCTTTGGTAGTCTCATCAATTTTCCTTTTGGTCCTAGTAGCTACTTTAACCAGCCATTATTTCTCGTGCTTACTAATCTTCAAATGAAATCGTTTGACCAAATTAGAGGCATTGTAACTATAAATTTATCGTGAATCAATTAAAATTGCAATAAGTTGATTAGAAATATTACCTTAAAACTCAAGCATGTTTGACTAATGGCCTATCTATCAATTTTCCAAGGCTGGATATATTCATGGAATGTTCCTTCCTACATTTTCCATTTTAGTTGCCTCCTATATGTTGTGAAAATTCCTCACTTTATCTCCCTTAAGAGGAAAATATCTATACAAATCGTCTCCCTCACATCCCCACATATAACTGGATTCCTTTCCCTTTTCCCTAAGGATGATGCCATCATTGATCCCTTCTTCCTCTAATCTAGTTTTTCCTTCTTATTGTCTTTCCAAGACTTTTGGAAAATTTATATGCCTTTGTTCTGGGTATATAGGTATTTGGATTTCCTAATGGTCTCTTTAGGAGTCCTAGGTTCATCAAATTGGATCTTTTCCCTATAAAATGTTGATATTCCATTTAATAACCTTTGTATTTTAACCTTTTTCTCTTTAATATAATTAAAATACCTTTGCATATCCAAACAATTCTTCTTATAGTCTTCCATGGTAACATTTAAAATTTTTAGTTCAAAGAACTCCTACATATTATTTTAATAGTAGTGCTCATAAAGTTTTTCCTTTAAGTTGCTTGCTTTCAAAGGAAATATACCTTCCTTATTGCATTAAAGTTGCACCAATGCCATGGCCTAAGGCATCACACTCTACAATAAATGTTTTTGTGAAGTCAAGTGTGGAAGGGATATGAGTTGTACACATAGCCTCATTATTTTTTTTCAAAAGATTTGGTTGTTTCTTGAGTCCAAGAAAATGATTCCTTATTTAATAATGTTGTTAGAGGTGCTTCTATTTGATCATAGCTCTTGAAAAAAATGCGGTAATAGCCTAGCAATCCTAAGAATCCTCTAATATTATTCAAGGTTTTGGGAATTATACATTCCCTTATAGATTTAATTTTGTTAGGGTCCACGTTTACACCTTCATGAGATACAATATGACCCAAATATTCCACTTCTTGAACCCCAAAGGCACACTTGGAAGGATTTTCATAAAGTTGTTATTCTTACAATAGTTGTAATACTTTGTCAACATGTTGTACATGCTCTTCCAAAGATTTGTTGTAGATTAGTATTTCATCAAAAATACTAACACCAATTTTCTGAGGAAGGGCTTGAAAATAGAACTCATCGAGATTTGAAATGTTGAAGGTGCATTAGTAAGTCCAAATGGAATAACCGAAAACTTATAATGACCTTAATTTGTTCTAAAAATTGTTTTGGGAATGTATTCCTACCTCAGTTTGATTTGATGATATCCAGAACGAAGATCCAACTTAGTAAATAAAATCGATTCATGCAATTCATATAATAACTCATCAATGACAGGAATAGGAAACTTATCTCTGACGGTCATTTTGTTGAGTTGTGTATAACCATGAGCCATACTTTTTCAGAACCATCACCACTGGTGAAGAGAAAGAATTTCGGCTAGGTTGAATGATGTTGACCTATAACATTTCTTGGATCATACACTCAATATCACTCTTTTGTGGCACACTTGTTGGTTGAAAATTAATAACATGTTCATGATCTTGAGCACGTGGAAGAGCCTTAGGAATTTCTAGAAATACCTTGGAATAAATGTTGATAACTATTTGGAGACCCAATGGAGAAGATGATATATATGTTTGAACATCTAGTGAGAACATTTGCAAAATTACACCATGGTGTCCCTTTTTGAGTAATTTTGTCATTCTATTAGAGATTGTCACCTTAGAGAGCTTACCTTGGATACCTCTAAGCTCAATTTCCTTTCTTTCTGAGGAAAACCTCATCAAAAGATATTGAAAATTAAGGGCCATTGGATGTTGGATTACTGAAAGGGGGGGTGAATCAATAATAGCATAATTATAAACCTTTCTCTCCAAGTGTTATTTCAATGTAGAATTATTATCCAATAATGAGCAATAAGAAATGAACAATCACACACATACATAGTACACCAGTGTTTTACGTGGAAACCCAAATCAGGAGAAAACCATAGATTGATTTTTATTATATGATCTAGGTGGATATCAGTGGCCACCCCTCTTTTCCAACTGACTCAAAACAACTTTTTGGCAATTTTGGCAATTTACTATTTTTAGCAGGTTTTAACTTTCAGGGCCATTTTGAGGGCCTAAATGAAGTTTTTTCGATATTGAGGTTCTTAATAAAAAATTTAAGGTGTGATTGAGCCACCAAAATGAATATCCTCGATGATACCTTTCCAATGAGCTATCATACGCCTAAAACGGAGATCGTATGCAAAAGTTACGACCCCGAGAAGTTGATGTTCTAACTTACCCAAACAGGGCCCACATGACTTTTGGAACTTCATCTCCTAGGGTTAGGTTTTTCGATGTCTACGAATTTTGGAATTATTGTTTATTTTAAAATTCCTTAAGAGCCTCATTTTAATCATCTTCTTGTGAATGTGAGTAGCCATCACATCTCTTCTCAGAGATAAGATGCCACCATTCTAGAAAGTCTTTCACTCTGTATTTTTACAGTCTCTGTACATTTATTTCATTAATATAAATCATGTATTACTGTATATATGTGTTTATGGTTGCATCTCTGATGCATTTCTATTATATTATTGAATATCTGTGATATCTCTGTTCATTTCTTTATTATATCTCCTCTCTCATTTTGTGCTGAAAATAATCTGGATCATCAGAGTAGGCTGCTCTTGATCATTTTTTTCAATGCATGTCCTTGATGAGGTCCGAGTATAGAAAGTTGGGTCTCGATCTTGTCTCTCTTGAAAAAAATATCTCTCACACACCCAAGAAACCCTCAATGGCGGAAGAAAATAAAAACGATGAAGCAGACGATCTTATCAATCTGTTGCTTGAGCAAGCTCTCACGCGACAGAGGGACGAAATGATGGAGAATTTTTCCCACATCCTTAAACACCTGTTGATAGAGTCATGCGCATCTTCATCAAGAGACCACTTTGGAGGCACATTGACTTTCAACGTACAAGTTAACTTTGATATTCCTATATTTGAAGGAGAAATAGATGCAGAAGCCCTAGAAAAATGGTTAACTCTACTAGAAGGTTATTTCTCTGTTCACAATTTTTTCGACAAAGAAAAGATCACCTTCACACTCCTTAAATCTCTTCCTCATGTCAAACATTGGTGGGAAACTTACTAGGAGAAAAGTTCCACAGAGGAGTCTGGAGTATATGGGCCCGATCCCACTTGGGAGTTTTTTGTGGATGCGGTAAAAGAACAGTATTACCCTGTTGGTAACTATGAGGACCAATACATGATATGGACCACACTATGGCAAGAGAGGGGCCAAGCAGTTCCGGAGTTCACCAATACCTTCCATACCTTGAGCACCAAGCTGGGTATCAAAGACTTCGAGCGACATCTGGTTTTGAAATACCATGGGTCTCTACACAGATACATCCAGAATGAAATGGATTTTCTGGACATCTCATCACTCGGTGCTACTTATCGATATGGTGTTAAAATTGACCAAAAATTTAAGCACCAGAACAAATGAGAATTTGGGTCTACAAATCCACAACAATCAAAGTATGACAAAGACAACTCTAAAAAACAATCTCCCGAAAACCAATCCAAGACACAGGAAAAGAAGGGTCACGGGAAGACAAAGAAGGAAACGGGAAAATGGTGTGATTTCCAGAAAATCCCATTGCGCAACACTGGCGAATGTTTCTCAAAACATTCATTGGTGGCCAATATCAAATACAAGGAGCCAAACCTTGATTCATAATCTTATTTTGAAAAAATTTGGAAAAGACAGATCATCGACATAGACCCCACTGCTATTGTCACGACCGCAGCAATTCAACCAGAAGAACCTACAAATCCTGAAGAGGGGGAGTGCTTTTTTCATTCAAAGATATGGGTGAAGGGGACCATGCTGCATTTTATTGTTGATAGTGCAAGCCAAAATAACCTCATCTTAGCAAAGGTCATCAAACAGTTGGGATTGTTGACAACACCACACCCACAACCATACAACATTGGGTGGCTTCGCCAAGGATGAGAACTCTATCTCAACCAACAGTTTCGATTATCATACAACATCCAACCCTTCAAGGATGAGGTATTATGTGATATTTCCCCACTGGATGTATGTGATGTGCTCTTGGGCCAACCATATATGTGGAGATGCCATGCTATTTATGAGTCTCGACCCCATAGTGTCATTGTTACTTTGGGGGGTCATGTCTACAGAATACCAGAGGTAGTTCCGACTACTGTTCCACCTAAAAAGTGTCACAAGTTAGTATCTCATACTACAAAATTCAGCTTCTTCACAATCTGTTCAAAAGGAGAACAAAAGGACACTGCAACCACTACAACCTTGCCCCAAGCACCTTCTATCCAACAGAAGCAGGTCGACAAGGTTGCAGCAAAGCGCAAAGATTCCTTTTGCACACCGAACTCTCATGTATCTCAACTTGTTGAACAGGATCAACCTTAACAGTTTCGTGATAGACTTGTACAAACTGAGCAACACGATGTCCCCAACAAGACAAGCATCTCACCAAGATGTAGATTCAACAAACGATTTTCCTTATCCCCCGGGAACACAATGCAATGGAGACCATTTATTCCTAAGGAGGGAAGATTGATCCAGGTGGATATCAGTTGCCACCCACCTTTTTCAACAGGCTCAAAACAACTTTCTGACAATTTTTGCAATTTACTACTTTTAGCAGGTTTTAACTTTCGAGGCCATTTTGAGGGCCTAAACGAAGGATTTTCAATATAGAGGTTCGCAGTGATAACCAAAGGCATTATTGAGCTCCAAAAATGAATCTCCTCGATGATACCTTTCCAACGAGCTATCGTACGCCTAAAATGGAGATCGTATGCAAAAGTTATGAGCCCGAGAAGTTGATGTACTAACTTACCCAAACGGGGCCCACATGACTTTTGGTGCTTCATCTCCTAGGGTTAGGTTTTTGGATTTCTAGGACATTTGGAATTCCTATTTATTGTAAAAAGGCCTTCAGAGCCTCATTGTAATCATCTTCTTGCGAATGTGAGTAGCCATCACATCTCTTCTCAGAGATAAGCTGCCACCATTCTAGCGAGTCTTTCACTCTGTATTTTTACAGTCTCTGTACATTTCTTTCATTAATAGAAATCGTGTATTACTGTATACCTCTGTTTATGGTTGCATATCTAATGCATTTCTATTATATTATTGAATATGTGTGATATATCTGTGTATTTCTTTATTATATCTCCACTCTCATTTCGTGCCAAAAAAAATCTGGATCAGTGGTATTAGAGCGGGTTGCTCTTCATCATTTTTTTCAGTGCATGTCCCCAACGAGGTCCAAGTATAGAAATTTGAGTCTCAAGCTTTTCTTTATTGAATACAATCTCTCTTTCACACCCAATAAACCCTCAATGGTGGAAGAAAATAAAATCGATGGAGTAGACGATGCTATCAATCTGTTGCTTGAACAAGCTCTCACGTGACAGAGGGACGAAATGATGGAGAATTTTTCCCACATCCTTAAACATATACTGATAGCATCAAGCACATCTTCATCAAGTGACCACTTTGGAGGAACCATGCCTTTCAAGGTAGAAGTTAACTTTGATATTCCTGTATTTGAAGGACAAATAGATGCAAAAGCCCTAGAAAAATGGTTAACTCTACTAGAAGGTTGTTTCTCTGTTCACAATTTTTCCGACAAAGAAAATATCACCTTCGCACTCCTTAAAACTCTCCCTCATGTCAAACATTGGTGGGAAACTTACTGGGAGAAAATTTCCACAAAGGAGTCTAGAATATATGGGGTCGATCCCACTTGGGATTTTTTTGTGGATGCGGTAAAGGAACAATATTACCCTATTGGCAATTATGAGGACCAGTACATGAGATGGACCACACTGCAGCAAGAGAAGGGCCAAGAAGTTCCTGAGTTCACCAATACCTTCCATACCTTGCGCACCAAGTTGGGTATCAAAGACTCCGAGCAACATCTGGTTCTAAAATACCGTGGGGCTCTACACAGATACATCTAGACTGAAATGGATTTTCTAGACATCTCATCACTCGGTGCTACTTATCGATATGTTGTTAAAATCAACCATAAATTTAAGCACTAGAACAAACAGGAATTCGGGTCTGCAAATCTGCAGCAAACAAAGTATGACAAAGACAACCCTAACAAATAGTCTCCCGAAAACCAGTCCAAGACATAGGAAAAGAAGGGTCATGGGAAGACAGAGAAGGAAACTAGAAAATGGTGTGATTTCTAGAAAATCCCTTGGCACAACACCAATGAGTGTCACTCAAAACAGTCATTGGTGGATGAGATCAAAGACAAGGAGCCAAATCTTGATTCAGAATCTGATTCTGAAAATAATGGTAAAAGATAGATCATCGACAAAGACCCCATTGCTATTGTCGCAACCGCAACAATTCAACCAGAAGAACCTACAGATCCTGAAGAGGGGGAGTGCCTTTTTCATTCATAGATGTGGGTGAAGGGGACCCCGTTGCATTTTATTGTTGATAGCAGAAGCTAGAAGAACCTCATCTCAGCAAAGGTTTTCAAACAGTTGGGATTGTTGACAACACCACACTCATAGCCATACAACATTGGGTGGCTTCGCCAAGGAAGAGATCTCTGTGTCAGCCAATAGCGTCGATTATCATACAACATCCAACCCTTCAAGGATGAGGTATTATGTTATATTGCCCCACTGGATGTATGTGATGTGCTCTTGAGAAAACCATATATGTGGAGATGCCATGTTGTTTATGAGTCTCGACCCTATAGTGTCATTGTTACTTTGGGAGGTCAACTACTATTCCACCTAAAAAGTGTTGCAAGGTAGTATCTCATACTGCAAAATTCAACTTGTTCAAAATCTGTTCAAAAGGAGAACAAAATGACACTGCAACCACTATAGCCTTGCCCCAAGCACCTTCTATCCAAAAGAAGAAGGTCAAAAAGGTTGCAGAAAATCACAAATATTCCTTCTGCACACCGTCCTCTCATGTATATCAACTTTTTGAATAGCCTCAACCTCAACAATTTCGTGATAGACTTCCACAAATTGAGCAGCGCGGCATCTCCAGCAAGACAAGCAGCTCACCAAGATGTAGATTCAACAAATGCTTTCCCTTCTCCCCCGAGAACTCAACGCAATGGAGACCATTTCTTCCTAAGGAGGGAGGATTGATCCAGGTGGATATAAGTGGCCACCCACCTTTTCCAACTGGATCAAAACAACTTTCTGGCAATTTTGACAATTTACTAGTTTTAGTAGGTTTTAACTTCCAGGGCCATTTTGAGGGCCTAAATGAAGGTTTTTTGAGATCAAGGTTCCCAATTATACTCAAAGGAATGATTGAGCCCCCAAAATTAATCTCCTCGATGATACCTTTCCAACGAGCTATCATACGGCTAAAAAGGAGATCATATGAAAAAGTTACGACCCCAGGATGTTGATGTACTAACTTACCCAAACAGGGCCCACATGACTTTTAGCTCTTCATCTCCTAGGGTTAGGTTTTTGGATGTCTAAGACTTTTGGCATTCATGTTTATTGTAAAACGGCCTTCAGAGCCTCATTGTAATCATCTTCTTGCAAATGCGAGTAGCTGTCACATCTCTTCTTAGAGATAAGCTGCCACCATTCTAATGAGTCTTTCACTCTGTATTTTTACAGTCTCTATACATTTATTTTATTAATAGAAATTGTGTATTACTGTATATATGTGTTTATGGTTGCATCTCTGATGAATTTCTATTATATTATTGAAGATATATGATATCTCTGTGAATTTATTTATTATATCTCCACTCTCACTTCTTGCCGAAAATAATCTGGATCAGTGGTATCAGAGCAGACTGCTCTTGATCGTTTGTTTCAGTCCATGTCCCCAACGAGGTCCGAGTATAGAAAGTTGGGTCTCGAGCTTGTTTCTCTTGAAAAAAATCTCTCTCACACACCCAAGAAACCCTCAATGGCGGAAGAAAATAAAAACGACGGAGAAAACGATCCTATCAATCTGTTCCTTGAGCAAGCTCTCACGCGACAGAGGGACAAAATGATGGAGAATTTTTCCCACATCCTTAAACGTCTGCCGATATCATTAGGTGCATATTTATCAAGTGACCACTTTGGAGTCACCTCGCCTTTCAAGGTAGAAGTTAACTTTGATATTCCTGTATTTGAAGGACAAATAGATGCAGAAGCCCTAGAAAAATGGTTAACTCTACTAGAAGGTTATTTGTTTGTTCACAATTTTTCTAACAAAGAATAGATCACCTTCACACTCCTTAAATCTCTCCCTCATGTCAAACATTGGTGAGAAGCTTACTGGGAGAAAAGTTCCACAAAGGATTCTGGAATATATGGGGTCGATCCCACTTGCGATTTTTTTGTTGATGCGGTAAAGGAATAGTATTACCCTGTTGGAAAATATGAGGACCAATACATGATATGGACCACACTGTGGTAAGAGAGGGCCCAAGCAGTTCCAGACTTCACCAATACCTTCCATACCTTGTGCACCAAGCTAGGTATCAAAGACTCCGAGAGACATCTGGTTATGAAATACCGTGGGGCTCTACACAGATACATCCAGACTGAAATGGATTTTTTGGACATCTCATCACTCGGTGTTGCTTATCAATATGATGTTAAAATTGGGCAGAAATTTAAGCACCAGAACAAGAGGGAATTCGAGTTTGTAAATTTGCAACAAACAAATTATGACAAAGAGAACCCTAACAAAGAGTCTCCTGAAAACCAGTCCAAGACACAGGAAAAGAAGGGTCACGGGAAGACAAAGAAGGAAACCAAAAAATGGTGTGATTTCCACAAAAGACCCTGGCACAACATCAACGAATGTCGCTCAAAACATTCATTGGTGGCCGAGATCAAAGACAAGGAGCCAAACCTTGATTAAGAATCTGATTCTGAAAATAATGGTAAAAGACAAATCATCGACGCAGACCCCAGTGCTATTGTCGTGACCGCAACAATTCAACCAGAAGAACCTACAGATCCTGAAGAGGGGGAGCGCCTTTTTCATTCACAGATGTGGGTGAAGGGGACCCTACTGCATTTTATTGTTGATAGTAGAAGCCAGAAGAACCTCATCTCAGCGGAGGTCGTCAAACTGTTCGGATTGTCAACAACACCACACCCACAGCCATACAACATTGGATGGCTTCGTCAAGGATGAGATCTTTGTGTCAGCCAACAGTGTCGATTATCATACGACATCCAATCCTTGAAGGATGAGGTATTATGTGATGTTTCCCCATTCAATGTATTTGATGTGCTCTTGGGCCAACGATATATGTAGAGACGCCATGTTGTTTATGAGTCTCGACCTCATAGTGTCATTTTTACTTTGGGGGGTGGTCTCTACAGAATACCAGAGGTAGTTCTGACTAGTGTTCCACCTAAAAAGTGTCGCAAGGTAGTATCTCATACTGTAAAATTCAACTTCTTCACAATCTGTTCAAAAGGAGAACAAAAGGACATTGCAACCACTACAGCCTTGCCCCAAGCACTTTCTATCCAACATAAGCAGGTCGACAAGGTTGTAGCAAAGAAAAAATATTCCTGTTGCACATCCTCCTCTCATGTATCTCAACTTGTTGAACAACCTCAACCTCAATAGGTTAGTGATAGACTTCCACAAATTGAGCAGTGTGACGTCTCCAGCAAGACAAGCAGCTCACCAACATGTAGATTCAACAAACGTTTTTCCTTCTCCCTCGGGAACTCAATGCAAGGGAGAAAATTTCTTCCTAAGGAGGGAGGATTGATCTAGGTGTATATCGGTGGCAACCCACCTTTTCCAATTGGCTCAAAAACACTTTCTTGCAATTTCCAAAATTTATTATTTTTAGTAGGTTTTAACTTCCGGGGCCATTTTGAGGGTCTAAATGAATGTTTTTTGATATTGATGTTCTAAATGATATCCAAAGGCAGTATTTATCCCCTAAAATGAATATCCTCTATGATACCTTTCCAACGAGCTATCATACACCTAAAACGAAGATCGTATGCAAAAGTTACGACCCTAAGAAGTTGATGTACTATTACCGAAACGGGGCCCACATGACTTTTGGCACTTCATCTCCTAGGGTTAGGTTTTTGGATGTCTAGAAATTTTTGCATTCCCATTTATTGTAAAAATTCCTTTAGAGCCTCATTGTAATCATATTCTTGTGAATGCAAGTAACCGTCACATCTCTTCTCAGAGATAAGCTACCACCATTCTAGTGAGTCTTTCATCTGTATTTTTACAGTCTCTGTACATTTATTTCATTAATAGAAATCATGTATTACTGTATATATGTGTTTATGGTTGCATCTTTGATGCATTTATATTATATTATTGAATATTTGTGATATCTCTGTGCATTTCTTTATTATATCTCCGCTCTCATTTCGTGCCAAAAATAATCTGAATCAGTGGTATCAGAGCAGGCTGCTCTTGATCATTTTTTTCAGTGGATGTCCCCGACGAGGTCCGAGTATAGAAAGTTGGGTCTCAAGCTTGTCTCTCTTGAAGACAATCTCTCTTGCACACCCAAGAAACCCTCAATGGCGGAAGAAAATAAAAACGAAGGAGCATACGATCCTATCAATCTGTTGCTTGAGCAAGCTCTCACGCGACAGAGGGATGAAATGATGGAGAATTTTTCCCACATCCTTAAATGCCTGTCAATAGCATCAGGCACATATTCATCAAGAGACCTCTTTGGAGGAACCTCGCGTTTCAAGGTACAAGTTAACTTCGATATTCCTATATTTGAAGGACAAATAGATGCAGAAGCCCTAGAAAAATGGTTAACTCTACTAGAAGGTTATTTCTCTGTTCACAATTTTTTTGACAAAGAAAAAATCACCTTCGCACTATTTAAATCTCTCCCTCATGTCAAACATTGGTGGGAAGCTTACTGGGAGCAAAGTTCCACATAGGATTCTGGAATATATGGGGTCGATCCCACTTGAGATTTTTTTGTGGATGCGGTAAAGGAACAATATTACCCTGTTGGCAACTATGAGGACCAGTAAATGAGATGGCCCACATTGTTGAAAGAGAGGGGCCAGCAGCTCTGGAGTTCACCAATACCTTCCATACCTTGCACACCAAGCTGGGTATCAAAGACTCCGAGCGACTTCTGGTTTTGAAATATCATGGTGCTCTACACAAATACATCCAGACTGAAATGGATTTACTGGACATCTCATCACTCGGTGTTGCTTATCGATATGTTGTAAAAATTGAGCATAAATTTAAGGACTAGAACAAATGGGAATTCAGGTCTTCAAATCTGCAACAACCAAAGTATTGCAAAGACAACCCTAACAAACAATCTCTCGAAAACCAGTCCAAGAAACAGGAAAAGAAGGGTCACGGGAAGACAAAGAAGGAAAGCGGAAAATGGTGCAATTTCCACAAAATCCCCTGGCACAACACCGACGAATATCGCTCAAAATAGTCATTGGTGGCCGAGATCAAAGACAAGGAGCCAAACCTTGATTCAGAATCCGATTCTGAAAATAATGGTAAAAGATAGATCATCGACACAAACCCCACTACTATTGTCACGACCACAACAATTCAACCAGAAGAACCTACAGATCTTGAAGAGGGGGACCACCTTTTTCATTCATAGATGTGGGTGAAGGGGATCCCGCTGCATTTTATTGTTGATAGTGAAATCCATAAGAAACTCATCTCAATAGAGGTCGTCAAACGGTTGGGATTGTCGACAGCACCACACCCGCAACCATACAACATTGGGTGGCTTTTCCATGGACGATATCTCTGTGTCAACCAACAGTTTCGATTATCATACGACATCCAACCCTTTAAGGATGAGGTATTATGTTATGTTTCCCCACTAGATTTCTATGATGTGCTCTTGGGCCAACCATATATGTAGAGATGCCATGCTATTTATGAGTCTCGACCCCGTAGTGTCATTGTTACTTTGGGGCGTCATCTCTACAGAATACCAAAGGTAGTTTTGACTATTGTTCCACCTAAAAAGTGTCGCAAGGTAGTATCTCATACTGCAAAATTCAGCTTCTTCACAATCTGTTCAAAA
>SNQJ01S0000018.1:2737-24884 GCA_010110895.2 Picea sitchensis
TGATATTGGCCTTTAGGATCCTCATTCTCGGCTCTGCAGTACCCACACCTCCATTTGCATCTTCGGTACTGTTACCCGGTAGCATTCTTACCCACATGAGTTGTCCCATTCATAGCACCTTTTGGCACTTTTTGACACTCATGATGTTCTTTACCCTTTAGGGATGGGAGTCCCGATAGTCTTTCATCATGTCGTGAATTAGCCACCTACTCCTTCTCCTCATTTTTCTAGCTTTCCCACATGGACTCCCAGATTATCTCTTTACGGTTCTATTCTTTTTTACCTGCACCTCCATAGTATCATGAACCCTCCATTTCATCCACAATCTGTTTGCCCATATGCAAACCTATCCTCATTTCGCCTACCTCATACAGAAACTTACCAATGGGGATCCCACCCTTCATCAGTTTTCCAAGAAAATTTTGCCCTCCCTGGGGCACTCATTTCACACTGGGGCACCCGTTTCTGTATTTGTACATTTCTCCCCAAATTATTCATTATTTATTGTACCAACGCCTTTATTTCCAGTCATTAGATTTTCTTTTGTTGTCACCGTTGGCGACTTGCTTCCTTTTGGCCACACGCAACCCATGTCACCCTTGGTTGGAGTTTTAATTATCATCTACCCTCGCCGGCATCGTCCATATATTCAGAGTACTCCACAGATCACTTACCTCTACCCTATGAATTTGTTCACCTTATCCCACCTCTGGCACAACTTATCACCAGTCTTGTCATCCCCCTAACACTCGACCTTGTTACACGGTTGCGGCCAATTTTTATCTCATACATCCTCCAACCAAGGGTAGTCTTGAGTCTTCCCACTTCTTGACTTCGTCCATGTATCTCTGCCACTTCCTCACCTCAGTAGATTCCACGAAGCCCTTTGCTTCTGGGAGTCACGTTCCCCTTTCGTTGACAACAACACAATTTTCTAGAAGGGCGACAGTATCTTGATTCTCATTCTCCATTCAATGAGAGATCTCGGACGGCACAGGGTGAAACACCATTGCTCCCTGCTATCATTGGCCCCCATAACATTTGACGCCAACACTTTCTCGTGTTATGGTGGGTCTTACTTTGCGACTATTACAGTTATTTTTATCATTTACCGAAGACCTCTGAACTTGGTAGGGCCATCAATGCCCGCATCATCGTCGCTACTTATTACCGCGATCATTGCCTATTGTTCAGAGTATGTTCCTTTGCATAATTGTCTTATGCCTTTATCATTACCACCCCCGAAGGCGTTGCAGTTGTCTACACCAACACTTCAGTCATATTTTTTTAGAGTTACATAACATGAGCATGGGGCATGCTCGCCTCATTTGTACATAGTTTTCTATTTTTCTGCGCACCTCTCAGAAGGTCGGGTCCTACCAGTTCCTTTTTTCTCCAACGGCTTGCTCTAAACGATCCCACTATTGCTCTCTCTTACAACAACATTCTCAGTAGAAGAAACATTGATGGATTTCGGCTATACGTATTCTCCTAACCTCATCCATTAGGGGGAATCTGTTATCACTGAAATTTTGTCCGCACATGGCGACAAGAACTCAGCATCGTCAAAATAGTAATGAAGTCATTCATGGCACTGAATTAATTTCACAGCATTCCAAAAAGGTCAAAAACTATACAAAGTAACCAAAAATTGAAGAGCGCTTTACAGAAGTTGGGTGTGCGCGCACATGCGCAGAACAGGAACATACCATGCGCACATACACGCACGATGCGCGGTTGTTGGCGCAAAAACCCGCACCTGCTAAACGGCGCATTTATTGAATTGGTCGGCCTCCCAACCACTTATGGATCAGCTCCCAAGCCGATTTGACCCTCAAATCTGAGCTAAATCTGAATGGTGGGCTGGTCAAAGACCTAATAATGCCCTAAAGAGCTTCTTTTCACACTACAAAGGATTTACACAATAACCCAAAAGCAATGCTATAAAAAGCCATGAAGAAACCTCATTTTCTCAAGGAATTTCATGTAATGTTATGCTNNNNAGATTGTTTTAAGGACTCAATCCTTGACAAGACCACTTTGGCACCATTTCATTGAGCAATCCACCTCTCCATTGAGTGGATTTGCAAAGGAGTTCTTTCATCACCATTTTTATTTTTTCTTGTTGTAAGGAGAGCAAGTTTGTGAGGGTCCAAGAGCCTTCCTTTGGAGGAAGAAGGGACTCATAGTCCCCTTTCTTCATTGTGCTTTGATTTCATCAATAGATCATCCTAAAAACATTGGTGATATTGGTCTTTTTGTGTTTTGTTATCTCTATATCCATATGCTTATAATGTTAGTTTGTTTTAGTTTAATTCTTGCTTATAGTTTTGTTTTTCTTTCTCTAACTCTTTCCTCTACAGCTACCATGCTCAGCAAGACCCAACTGGGCATGTAAGCACCTCTTATTTTCTCACCAAGGTGACGAAAAGGGTGCAAACACCAATTATCTAATTTCTCAGCATTTACTTATCCATTGTACATTGGCAATTCGAATTTAATATCAAGCTTTAACGAAGGAATTTGTGAAGGAGTTTTACCATGTCTTTTTGGAGAATTCGGAAGAGGTCTTGAATTGGTAGAAGAAGAAGAAGAAGATGGAGGTGAGGGTGGTGGAGAAGCACCATTCCCTCCATTTCCATTTGGAGTTTTATCACCACTGTCTGCCTTGTGCTTTGAAGGGTTGGAGCCTTCACCTTGCGACCTTGTATTCCTTTCCATCAAGATTTTCATCATCTCTCTCATTTCCATGACAGCCTTTCTAAGATCTTCATCTTTTGCAGGAACATGTTCATGACTCTCTTCATGAGACATACTTGGTGAATGCCTCCTTGAAACTTGCGGTGATGATATAAGCTTCCTCCTTGAAGGATGAGAACTTGGCTCTACAATTTGACCTTCTCCTCTTGTGAGTTTCAACCTTGTGAGCATCAGAAAACAAAACACTTGCAAATAATCAAGTCTTCAAAAACCTATGCTCTNCCAAGAGCCTTCCTTTGGAGGAAGAAGGGACTCATAGTCCCCTTTCTTCATTGTGCTTTGATTTCATCAATAGATCATCCTAAAAACATTGGTGATATTGGTCTTTTTGTGTTTTGTTATCTCTATATCCATATGCTTATAATGTTAGTTTGTTTTAGTTTAATTCTTGCTTATAGTTTTGTTTTTCTTTCTCTAACTCTTTCCTCTACAGCTACCATGCTCAGCAAGACCCAACTGGGCATGTAAGCACCTCTTATTTTCTCACCAAGGTGACGAAAAGGGTGCAAACACCAATTATCTAATTTCTCAGCATTTACTTATCCATTGTACATTGGCAATTCGAATTTAATATCAAGCTTTAACGAAGGAATTTGTGAAGGAGTTTTACCATGTCTTTTTGGAGAATTCGGAAGAGGTCTTGAATTGGTAGAAGAAGAAGAAGAAGATGGAGGTGAGGGTGGTGGAGAAGCACCATTCCCTCCATTTCCATTTGGAGTTTTATCACCACTGTCTGCCTTGTGCTTTGAAGGGTTGGAGCCTTCACCTTGCGACCTTGTATTCCTTTCCATCAAGATTTTCATCATCTCTCTCATTTCCATGACAGCCTTTCTAAGATCTTCATCTTTTGCAGGAACATGTTCATGACTCTCTTCATGAGACATACTTGGTGAATGCCTCCTTGAAACTTGCGGTGATGATATAAGCTTCCTCCTTGAAGGATGAGAACTTGGCTCTACAATTTGACCTTCTCCTCTTGTGAGTTTCAACCTTGTGAGCATCAGAAAACAAAACACTTGCAAATAATCAAGTCTTCAAAAACCTATGCTCTGATACCAACTTGATCTAAAAATGAAGAAGACTTGTATCTTTAAAAATATTTGCAAGTAAAATTTATGTGTTAAAATGCAAATGGATCAACATTGAAACACAACTTTAATAGAATTTTCTCATTCAAGATGCATATAAACGGCAGCAATAACAGTGAACAGAAAATACATAACACAAAAAATGATAAAGGAGTTCACCCCTCTCTTGGGCTACATCTCTTGGTCCAGCTTCCAATGGATAATTTGTATTATTTGATCAAAGTGATAAAAAAAATGTGCTTTACAATGCTCAAAATGCCAAATAGACTGCTCCAATGGCTTCAGAATGTCCAAAAACCCCTAGTTGGGCTTTTTCAGCACCTCGTTTGGCCAAAAATTGAAGAAGATAGGCTTCCTATAAGTCCCCCTTCAAACTTCTTTTCTCTGCATCTACAAAACGCACCCTTGTTGGCTCAACCTATCCCACACGCATATTTAAGAGTTAAAACTTAGCACCGGACGCAACCAAGCAAACCGTGCAAACTATAGGACGATTACGGGCGCACCTAGCCCCTAACCGTTAAGGGAAAGGTCGTATGACCCATATGACCGCGTGCAAGTATAAACATAGGCCCACATTTCCACAAGCCAATGGTTAAAGGACAAGTGGTGGGTCGTTTGTATAACCTTTGAAACCAAATCAAAACGCAACCACGCGTGTGCCAAACAGTATAGCAATGGGTCATATGTTAACGCAATATGCGACCAAGGGCTGGGGCTAAGCCCCAGCCCGGTCATGCCCCAACTATCCACAAATGAAAACATATATAAATATATTTCCATATATATAACAAGGACCAAACAGTGGCGCACCGGTTGGCGGCCCTTCCCAAGTCTCTTCCCCCTGCCTGAAGGTCGCGGGGTCGACTCCGGCCAACAACATAATTTTAAACCAATGTATATATGACACGTGGCGGCCATTGGATGGGACACGTGTCGCCATCCCGTTCATTGAAAACATGCCACATCACATGCCAATTGTCCACACAATTGTCTACAACGTGTCTTACGGACTGCCACGTCAGCAGTCGTACGGACTGTACGGACTATACAGTCAGCATCCCTTTTTTTGCTTGGTTGTCATTTTTAAAAGAACCCGATATCTCTCACTCCCGATATCCGTTTGAACCCAAACAAGTTGTGTTGGGTTCGTAATGATGAGGCCTACGCTCTCGTTCGATTTGAAGTGATTCTGAGCACTTTGAATGTTTTAGCAAAATTTGATCCCCTGGATCATCCAAAGCCTCATATTTCTCTTCCTCCACCTCTATATCCATCTCGATCTCCTCTCGGCATGTTATACTAAGGCGCTTGATTGTACTGCACGGTATTGTACTGAGGTTTTGTTGTGTTGTACTGTGGTTGCACGGTATTATAGGGTTGTTGAACAGTATTATATTGTTGGTGCACAGTGTTGTATGGGGCTAGAACTTGGTTAAAATGTGGTGCGGCTTGCCTAGTCATCATTTATGCCTGCACCCTATATGCATATGATGTCCTCTCTCTCATCAAATCCATAGTTCTACAATATTTTTCGTTGTGTCCCACTAACTTACAAAAGTTTCAATATGAACTATTTGGGGTTGTCTAGTATTTCTACATCATTGGAAAATGATATGGATCATGGCTGGTTTCTTACATATTTTGCACCATATTCCTCCTGTTGGTAAGGTATTTGGCATTCCTTCTTCCATATACTGCGTGAATGTTGGACATTCGTTCTTGTGGTGTCCTTTCGTCCTGCATGTGGTACACCACACGGCTTCTCATTTGTCCTTACTTTTGTTCTGGTTTAGCTGAAATGTAAAGTTCTTCAAATCCTCCTTTAGCTCTTTGATGGTTGGATCTGTCTGCTGATATTGATTTTCTTCCAATTACAGGGATGCCTACAGAGCCTCTGCCTTTGTCTGAAACTTATGTTGTCGCAATGGGTATTTTAAGTGTGGTAGCAATGAATTGACGAATAGGTGCATGTGTTGCATATCGGTCATGAGATATTTCAACTTTCCTTTTAGTCACTTGAATATTTGTTCAATCTCCCATATAGATTCTCCTAGTTTCTATCTAATTTCTATCATCTCATTCATGTACTGATCTTCTGAACTTGGCTTCTAGAACTCATTTATCAGCAATTTCTTGATGTTCACAATCGTTCGGGTTGTCCCTGGTGGATTTTTTGTAGCTAAGCTCATATACCAATCCATTGCACGATCCCTTAGTTTAATCGCTAGCTCTGCAAGTTTAGTATCTTCTTCTTTGATCTGTTTTTCTTCCCAAATCTTTTCACAGATAAACAAATATTTTCCTGGGTCCTCTGACGCTTCTCCTTTGAATTTTGGTAACTTGATGGTGGGGTTGTGCCCTTCCATCCTGAACAATGAAATACTACCTCTGTGCAGTGTATATAATTGACTAGTGATTCTTGAACTGGCTCCTCCAGTTGTTGTGCCTTATGTAGATGTACTTTCTGTTGTCTTTATTCTCCTGAAATTTGATTGTCTAAACGGCGATGTTCTCTTTGGTGTATTAGTCACACATGGGTTTATGGGTTCCACACTAACATTAATATGTATAGGATTTCTACTTTCTATTCCCACTCTTGGACCTCTCATCTTCCTCTCATATGTTACATGCAGTATTTCCTCAATATGCTCCACATCCTGGAGATCCTCTACCTCTTCTTCATCACTTGTCAAGGCTTCCCTCGTGGCTATGTTTCTCTTCTTGGTATTCACCTTGTATTGGTAGGGTAATCCACTACACGTGTTTCCAGTTGTCGCCATGATCCACTTGATCTAGTCATCATCCATCATGATGGGGTCCAAGGCTTCCTCCTTCTTTCCTTTATCCACTTCTCCTTCCATTTCTCCTCTTCTTGGCAGTGCTTCCCCCATGCACACAGGGAAGTTTTAGTTGTCTGAATCCATTGTCATTACACCTTTGTTGTATAGAAATATCTTAATAGAAGTATACAGTAACCTAATATACCTTCCTCGATGCCTACGTAGAAACTCTTTCTCTGCTTCGATGTACGAATTCATCGTATCAACTACAAATTTTGTTATAAAGCCTGCTACAATACTGTCGAGCCAAAAATCTATTGCGCGGGTGAATTTGTTGTTCACCTGTTATAACTTCTTAATTTGAACTGGGGTCAACTCTAACTGTCAGATACAGTTTGTTTCATGGTTATCCTTCAAACTTAGTATCCACTCCTATAATAAGTGTGGAAAATCACAGAAAAATACTTCACGCAAATCAGTAAACACATATTTCTCAAGATATTTGTGCAGTGTTACTCTAGGGTTTTTGTTATCTTTCTATGAAAATTCCATCTCTTTTGTCTTCAACCAGCTTTTGATCTCTTCTTTTGTAGGATTACACGGTCTCAACATCCCCTTCTAGCAGCTCATTTTTTTTTCCTTCTCATCGTTCGCTTTAGTATTCTCTTGACTCGCCTTCCGCGGATCTTACAAGTTTTCAACATATTCCATCTACTCAATCCTATATTGTTCCAACCAACGGAAATGAAACCATTTGTTGGTTATTATTTATATATCTGGGTTTATATCTTCAATACACTTGACCCACGGTTCATGTCTATTGGGGTTCCAACAAAACCTCTAAAACTATCGGCCCTCTTGGAAAACCAGAAGGCAATGCAGCGCACAGAATGCAGTGCGCATTCTCACCTGAGATAGTTCTAATGGTTGACTACAGGACTCAAGTGTCTGTAGTCTAGGATTGAGTGGAGATATGAGAATTGTGCACTGAGAGTTCTATTTAACTTATTAACGTAATAAACTGTCATTCACAATTATGCATGGAATATAATCAACTCATTCATTAAGCATATAAACAACTACTTAAAATAGTAAGGAAACACATGCAGTCAATCACATAACACATTTTTTACCGTGGTTCACCCCCTCCTGGGCTACGTCCACAAAGATCTAGCTCTCAAGCTCTTTTATTATAGCAGTTCCAAAACTACAGTGTTGTGTGCTTACAACTCTTCTCAGTGGGGTTATGATATATTATGAGGAAGACTAGATCGCACTAGGATCCTTAGCCTGTGATCTGACCCTCAAGATCCACCCTCCTTACTCTTCTCCGGCTCAACATCTTACAAAATTAGGTTGTATAGAAAAATATTACAACTAGCTATCAAAACAGGACTCCTCCTCTAGACTCTCTATATCCATTTTTCTCTCATCTATGGTATCTCCTCTCCTTCTCCACTCATACCTAGGTATATATATTTACACATTTCTGGCTTGCTAGCCATTACAATGTATTTCAAAAAGCCTAACCCTAACGTCATTAGGTCTTCCCTGCATGTGCGCTTCTTGCTCTTCCTTCCAGCTATCACTTTCCTCGTGTATGCCTTCTTTCCCAAAATAGCCTTTATTTCCACTTTGGTCTACTTCCAACAATGGGACATGAAATGGATTCCTACGAGAATGGTATCAAAGGGAATATTCCTTCGATACCTTAAAAAAGGTGTCGAGTCCCGAAAGAAATAAAGGCAAATCATTGGAGAATGATAAATCGCGAAATCAAGGATCCAATCTCGAGATGTCATTGGGGAGGTGGACATTTTAAAGTTTGCACTGACTCAGGGATATGAGATAGGTTGGGTTTTATGTAATAATCCATGGGGTACTATGAAGGGAGTGTGGTGTATGTGTTGAAGTTATCAGAGTGCGATGATTTGAGTTTAGGTTGACGCGTGAAGTAAAGAACTCTGATAGACATTATCTCTAAACGATTATGATTTAATCTTGTATTTCCTTAGAGAAGTAAGGATGTATGCCTTGTATAATAGAAATTGTAAATGTGTTGAACCTACACAAAATATATCTAGTTAGGAATTGGCATACACAGTTGCACAGAAAATATGAGAAAAGAGAAGCAGAAGAGAAAGAATGGAAGAATTCCCATTAAATAAATGAATGAATGATAATTTACACATGATATACTCTGTATAACTCAACTAATGCACACTGGAGGAGAATCCAATGCACCATAGTGGTGGTATAGAGTGATCTGGACACACGCCAGTTGTTACGAGAGTAAACTTCCACCTAGTCTAGTCTCTCAGGCAGTTAAGGGAGTGAACTACCACGTAGGCTGAGTTAATTAGTCTCTTTTTCTTTATTTAAATGAATGAAACAAAGTGAAGTGAGGAGGATATCAGGGAATCATGAGTACTACACTATTCTGGTGATGATCCCAAGGACAATGCACATTAGTTGGTGATGATCCCAATATTGTGTGGTGATAATCCCAATGTGGAATCTAGACTCCACTCAAATCATCAAACTAAAGTTTGAACTAAAGAGAATATTATCCTAGAGGAATATTCTCCCTAAAATATAGGAGACTGAATAATGACTAATAAACATAGGGAAAACATTAGGAAAAAGAAATCATAGGTGTGTGTGAAGTATCTCCAACACCCTCGTTGAACATCACTATGGTGAAAATAAAGAATGGGTCCTAGCAACGAGGCCATGTTAGGTACCCAAATACAAAAGATACATTGAAATAAACAAGGAAAGAGGGAAAACCTCATGGAACCCCCCCCCCCCAATCAAAGTACAATGTATGTAAAAATAATAACTGACAGTTGCTATGAAATTGTGTCCTTCACTCCAAGACAACTGTGCAGAGAATGAAACTTCTACTCAGTGAAGGTCTTGGGAAGATTTTTGCAATCTATTCTACTGAAAGAAAAAACTGAAGGTCGATGATACCCTCGTGTACTAAGTCCTGGACATATTTCATGTGGATATCAAAGTGCTTCGTCTGCTGCCTCTGAATTGGATCTCTACGAAACTTCAGAGTGCTCTGGTTGTCACACCAGATGACGATCGACCGATGAAACTTAATTCCCAACTCATTGAGAAAATGTTGAGCCACATAGCCTAAATGGTTATGTTAACTACCCCTCTATACTCTGCCTCGGCTGAAGATACATAAATAGTAACCTGCTTCTTTCTCGAAAAACAGATAGGCCCAGAACCAAGACAGAGTGAGTAACCAGATGTGGACTTGCAATCAATGTTATTTCCAGCCCATTCAGAATCAATGAACCCCAAAGGTGATGGTTCCCTATATGTATTGAAGGATACACTTTGCAACCTTCCAATGTAGCTCATACGGCTCCTACATGAACCTAGAGACTTCTCCAACTGCATAGGAGAGGTATGGTATGGAGTGTGTGGGATACAACAAGCTCCCCACTAGATTTTTGTACAATGTGTTGTCAACCAGTGGAGTTTCCCCTCCATCCTCAAGTCTGAATCCTGATAGGAAAGTAGTTAGGGAAGACTTGCAGTCTTTCATGTGAAATATCTCAAGAAGATCTTGTGCATACTTGGCTTGATATACTTTGATGCCTGATGCATCCTGACTGATATCGAGTCCAAGGAAGAAATGTAGCGGACCCATGTCTTTCATCAAGAACCTATCATGCAGAATCCTCTTGACTGCAGCAATCGTTGAAGTTGAGAAATCGGTGATCAGAAAATCATGAACATACAGAACTAGGAGTATAAGTGAATCGATCGTCCTAAGCATGTAAACATTCGGGTCTAACTTACAAAATACAAAGTTCTGTGACAACAGGTAGGATTCCATCTTGGCATGACATTCCCTCGGAGCGTTCTTGAGGCCATAAAGAGATTTCTTAAGTCGACAAACCAAATATGAATACTGCATAAATCCCTGGGGCTTCTCCATATAGATCTCCTCAAAGAGATCATCGTGAAGAAATGCATTCTTCACGTCCATATGATGGACTGACCATCCCTTTGTTTTCGCAATGGAAAGTTCCAAACGTATGGAATCCATATTCACTACTCGAGTGAAGGTATCATCATATTCAATGCCATGAGCATGTTGAAAGCCTTTGAAAACTAGCCTGAATTTGTATCTGCTAACCTATCCATCCGCTAGACTCTTGGTCTTGTAGACCATCTGCACCTGACAAGTTTCCTTCCTAAAGGAAGGGGAACTAGATCCCAAGTCTGGTTCTCGAGGAGGGAGTTTTACTCCTCCTGCATGGTGGATTATCAAAATGGATTTCCAATAGCCTTGCCATAAGATTGTGGATCTAAAGACAGAACCAAGAAAATATGCCTAGGTGGCATCGGTTTAGTGGCAGTGAGTGCAAGAGGAGGCTCCTCGAAATCAGATCGAGTCCTCCTAGTATCAATTGGATCCCTAACAATATCCCTTGCATCCTGAAGAGTATTCTTGGCCCACTTGGGCATGTTCTCTAGCTATGCATCTGCTTATGGATGCATTGAATCTACATATAATTGTACTGAATATTTATTTGTATCATATGAATCCTTTGAATCAGAACTCTCATCTAAATAAGAGTCGGCATGTGCATGGTCATAATCTCTGACAGATGGAAGAACAAAAGTGTCTGCATGCGGTTGTTGAGGTACATGCGAGACACTTTCCTCGAATTGGACACTATGCTCAATGATGAGACGGTTCGAGGAAATATCAATGAGTCTATATCCATTCACATCATCGGGGTATCCAAAAAAGATACACTATGTGCTCTCTAGATCAAGTGCCTTCCTCTTCTTAGAGGGAATCCTGGCCCATGCACGTAACCAAAAATATGGAAGTGGATCATTTCTGGTTTGAGTCTGCTCCAAGCCTCATAATGGGCCTTATCCTTGAAATATCTATGGGGAGATTTGTTTTGGATGTAGGTTTCAAAATTAAGTGCTTCAACCCATAATATTTTTGGAAGTGACTTTGCATGTAGCATGCAAGACGCCATCTCTTTTAGAGATCTATTTTTCTTCTCAACAACTCCATTTTGTTGCGGAGTATAGGGAACTGTGTGCTTCAATTGAATCCCTACATCATGAAAAATATTTTGTATCTCATGGTTGACATACTCTCCCCTATTATCTGTTCATAGGACTTTGATTTTCTTTCCCAGCTGTGTCTCAACAAGGGCTTTGAAATCTTTGAGGTGTTGAAAGACCTCTAATTTTTTCCTGAGAAAGAAAATCCATGTGAAGCGTGAGAAATCATCAAAAAAATGAGTACGTACCTTTCTTTACTAATTGATGGATGCAGAAAAGGGTCCATGAGGTCACTATGGACCAGATCTAAAGGAGAGGAATCCTTATGAATCTTTCCTTTGTCGAATTTCTCTTGAGGGTGTTTTCCAAGAACACACCCCTCACAAATTACTTTGGAGAAGTGGATGTCGGGTAGACCATCAACCATTCCATTCTTTCTAAGTTGTTTCACATATCTGAAATTGAAATGCCTGAAACTTCCATGCCATATCCTACAAATTTCATCAACATGGGTAAGCAGTAATGCAGAATCTAGTTCAATAAATTCAAAAAATGTGTAGAGTCTAGATTGATTATTTTCCTCACTGGTAGCAATCCTAGAATTGGTTTGTATGTCATATATATCCACTACATTAGGTGTGAATATGACTCTATTTTTTATTTTGGATTTAGTCATATGATACACAGAGATAATATTGATGGAAATTTTGGGAACATGAAGCACATTCTTGAAGATTTCATTTGTGCGTTCAATTCTTCCTTTGTCGATGACCTCGACTGGAGAGTTGTCCTCCATCAGAATAGGAGAACCTTTGCATGCATCCAATGAAGAGTAGACTTATTTTTTGGCATACATGTGGTGTGATGCACCTGAATCTACGATCCAAGCATCGGGAGAGGAGTTGATGGAAATCAAAGCATGACTAGAATTTCCTTTATTGGGATTATTATCTTTTGGCTTCTTCTTCTTAGCGCCCTCGGGGATGAGATCTCCAAGTTTGTTTTTTTGAAGTATTTGGGCCATTTGATCTATATGTTTCTGCATAGATGCAGATTGTGGATGGAATCCTTTATGGAAGTAAGTGCATTTATCCTCTTTTCTTCCCTTTCCACCTTTTGATCTGGAGGCATCGTTGAAGGGTTTTGAGTACCCTTTCTTCTTCAGATTTACATGTGATTTCCTTTTGTATTTGTCTTTATATTTCTAATATTGATGAGCTCTACCATCTTTCACAATAAGTGCCTGCGCCTTTGGGCCTTTGATTTTTCCCATATTGATGAGCTTGTTCTGCTCTTGTGTCAGAGACTCGATAAAGGCCTCAAGAGAGGGCATCATCCAAGTGAATCCAGAGACGAACCTAACTAAATGGAATGTGGATATAAACACTGATTATTCTAGAACAATTTTGGAGATAATGGTGAGAACCATTTATTTCTCATCCTTAGTGTTAGTGCTAGAAGTTGCCCCTAGACTGTTATAGGGTCAAGCCTAGAACATATTCAGTTATTACAATGATTTTATAAATAAGGATGTGTTTAGGGTTTTGAAAGGAGGTGGATCAGGTAGATGGAAAGGGAAATAATAAGAGAAATAGGCTAAATACAGATCAGTAAAAACACCATTGGGCATGGAGTCAAGTAAACACTTTGTTAATCAAAGGCAATCAAATTGTATATCAGATAAGACGTTTATATGAAAATGGGTAGAAGATTAGGAAATAAACAAAAAGTAGAACACCCATCAAACCAATATTCTCTTTGTCAAATGGATGAAATGGTACTTGAAACAAAACACACAAATAATAGGCAGTCACAGAAAAATCTTTACCGCTCGAGAATCTATCATCCATGAGCAACCATTGATTCTCAATGTCTACAATTCGTTCAAGTAAGATGAGAAACAAAATGTAAAATAAGGTAGATGGAAAAATAGTGTTTAGACAAGAGAAATCATGATCTGATAAAACAAATATCATATATCTCCAATGTCAGGAGCGATCACAGAAATACAATGCCCTCAGGCTCACAATAACTCAAACTGGATGTTATTTCATCAATATCTTCTCAAGCCTTACCCTCACCCCTTTCCAATGGGCATATTACCCTGCCTATTTGAATAAAATGTCTTTCGTAAAGTCTAATAACAACAAAATCTAATAGAAACAAACTACCAACTAAAGTTGGTTTACCAAAGGAAATTCAAATAGTTGGGGTTAATTAGGATTTTCCTTTTCTCTGTTGATTTTCTGGCTTGAGAATCTCAATTGTAGCTTAAATGCCCAATTGCTTCCTAAAATCATTGATTGAATCCCCTTTTGTGAATATGGATTTGGACTTTGATTAGTGATTCATTGCTTCCAAGTGTCCCCTTCAAACCTAGAGATTATACCCAAATCTGATCCTATCATTTTATTGTTTAATTCATGCCTTGAAGAACTGTTGATATTTTCTTGAACATATGGATCTTCAAACTAGTATATTTCCAGATGTGCTCTGTCACCATTAATAATTTTCCAAGTGGGATTCACCAATCTAGAGATGTTCTTTGATGTTGTAGACTTGAGCCTTAAATGTTGAACTGTGTTTTTTGATGTTGTATACTTGAGCCTTAAATCTTGAATCGAATGCTAAACTCCTTCCTTGAAATCTTCCTATTGAAAATGTGGAATTATTGCAGATCCATTATATTCCATGAACTCTGCCACCTATTTATTTAAATCCTCAATGTTGCTCGAAGAGTTTTGACCAAATACTTGATAGCCTTGAAATCTGGGATTATTTCTTGTATTCCTATAAAATTTTCCACTAATTGGCATTTGATAAATTCCCCTGGAATCCTGTAGCTATTTGAACTAGTATATTTCCAGATGTGCTCTGTCACCATTAATAATTTTCCAAGTGGGCTTCACCAATATAGATATGTTTTTTGATGTTGTATACTTGAGCCTTAAATCTTGAATCGAATGCTAAACTCCTTCCTTGAAATCTTCCTGTTGAAAATGTGGAATTATTGCAGATCCATTATATTCCATGAACTCTGCCACCTATTTATTTAAATCCTCAGTGTTTCTCGAAGAGTTTTGACCAAATACTTGATAGCCTTGAAATCTGGGATTATTTCTTGTATTCCTATAAAAAATTCCACTAATTGGCATTTGATAAATTCCCCTGGAAAACTGTAGCTATTTGATCAACTTCACTGAACTTTCATGATACTCTGCCACATGTGCATTTCTTTATGGAAATACTAGATCTTCTGTTCTCAATATCGAACCAATTTGATCACTGAAAACTATATTTGTACATCAAATCTGATCATGCTAATCAGCTGCCTGAAAGTCATTTTATAGGTTTTATAAAGACTTCAAAACAAACCCTTTTGCTGCAACTGAGGATCCATATGATAGGGCCAAACAAAACCAAGATTGAAAATTCCCTGTGAACCCACTTGGCATTAACCTTCTTTCAATTCCAATATTAAAAAATAATGTTTCTTTTCAACACCTTTTCGATCTTCAAGCATCCACCATCGATATTTGCACATGTTTCCATACCATAGATGGTAATTTCTATACTATATGCATTGTTTTGCATGCTTGGCATTTCGACTTTGGTTCTGTATTGATTCTTGGGCTTAGTGTTATGCTGACACATCTATGAGGCTCTCCTTCTCATGGCATTTGATGAGTTCTCTTAGCATTTGGATTATGTGCTAATTTTAATATGTAATATGATGGCAGGTAGCATGTAATTGAAGCTTGCAGCGTTGGAGCTAGAGTTTGTCCTTCAGGCCCACAATATGCCACAATCCAACAACTACTCTTTGTATTTAAAAACCTCCTAGAAATGAGACATAACTCGATACTTTTCCAATGCTTCCCTTGTGTTTAGAGAGGGCTCCAAAACACTAGAAACAAATCTCTCTATAGTTGAAGGAGTTGGAGGTTGTACCATGGATGCAAGCTCCTTTGTTGTGTTTGATGACAGGTGCTAGAGATTGGCTCTCGGCCAAGAACTTTAAAATAATTTTGAAGTCTCGATCAAGGCATCATAGCATTATTTCAAAGGTGAATGGAATAAGGATTTCCACCCTTCTTATGCCTCCTTCCAACAGGAAAGTTAGAAGCTCAATACTACTTATGGCATATATGATACCGGTGCTCAGGAATGACACTTCTCGTTGCTACAAGAATAACACCATTCCTGCAACAAGGATAAAATTGAAAATTTAGTATTTGGATACTAACACTTAGATTTACCAACCCCTCAAGCCTTGAGTTGCGACAACAAATCTTTACATTTGGTAAAGAAATATTGGAGATTGTCGAAGGATTTTGGATCCAATGTGAAAAATTCCACCTTAAGCATGTGTCCCCTCATCTGATCCTGTTTTCCAAAAATCCCTTCCATGGTGGTCCACGATTCATTTGGAGTTTTACAGTAGGATATGTGAAAGAGGAGTTCAGGAGAAATGAGACTACAAATTGTTCCAAACGCTTCATCCATTCGATTTAGATACTTTGATTTTTCTATGGATGATGTTGGTTATGTATCTGTGTTCATGGTTAATCAGTATAATCCTCTGCCTAGAAGATGCATTATCATCTTCTCCTTCCATGCAAATAAATTGTACGGTGTAAGAATGAATTCTTTTGGAAATTCCATTTTTCCGCTATCTTCAATCTTCGGTACCTACAAAAATAATTTGGTGTGTCTTTTCCCTAGCAATTTGTCGGCTATGATACCATTTAAATTTTTTTAACCTACACAAAATAGATCTATATAGGAATTGACATACATAGTTGTAGAGAAATTATGAGAAAAGAGAAGCAGAAGAGAAAGAATGGAAGAATTATCATTAACCAAATGAATGAATGATAATTTACGCATGATATAATCTATATAACTCAACTAATGCACACTGGAGGAGAAGCCAATGTGCCATAGTGGTGGTATAGAGTGATATGGACACACACCAGTATTTACGAGAGTAAAATGACACCTAGTCTAGTCTCTCAGGTAGTTACGAGAGTGAACTTCCACCTAGTCTGAGTTAACTAGTCTCTCAGTCTTCACTTAACTGACTGAAACAGAGTGAAGTGAGGAGGAGATCAGGGAATCATGAGTAATGTGATAGTATGGTGATTATCCCAAGGAAAATGTGCATTAGATGTTGATGATCCCAATGTTGCATGGTGATAATCCCAATGTGGCATCTAGACTCCACTCAACTGGTCAAACTAAAGGGTAAACTGAAGAGAATATTCTCCTGGAGGAATATTCTCCATAAAATATAGGATATTGAATAAGGACTAATAAACATAGAGAAAACCTTAGGAAAAATAAATCCTAGGTGTGTGTGAAGTAGCTCCAACTGAAATTAGACGCAAAAGGAAAACAAAAATAAGAGACCCATAAAATTTAAAAAGTGGGTAGTTGTGGGAGGTGAGCCACAACAAATGGTGACTTACTGGGAAGAACTAGTTATCTCTAAGTTCCAAAAAGAGAGAGACGTCAACCATATTTAAAGAGAAATTTACCTTATAATGGTCCATTAAGTATTCATCTTAGGGATGCCACATCTAGTGGCCTGAGGGAAAGATATAAAGAAAACTTAGTAACCAATGATTTTCCACATAATTTGAGTGAGGTTTTATGGAAAACTTCGTACATACACAGTGAAACAATGAGAGTAACACCACAAAGGAATGTTCATCAACTTCTATAGACTAAAGTGTTTTCCTCACCTCTCTTTCCTATCATTTCTTTTCTTCCAGTGAGCATACATAGTCCCAACGAAGATGCCTTGGTATCATACAAGCATGGCCCCACTACCAGCGAGTTTCCATAGCCTCGACGTGTTTACTTGTACTTCCCATGATTTTAGTAGCATTTTAAAATTCCTTATGATTATGATTTTGTATCCACCCTTTAGATATAGAATTTAGATATTGTGATTGAAATATAGGTGAAGATAAATAGGAAGCATGGTGATACAAGAGTTACTTTGATTTGCTAGTCTCAGCCAACAATGTATTCTCGTGAGTCTATAGACAATAATCACGGATGCATTTTAGAATAAGGAATTAATGGGAAGAGACACTGGAGTTATGTGGAAGATATTGAATTCAGGAAACCTCGCGAAACTTGAATGGGACACCATAGATCCATGAGAGTGGTCACATAAGAGCGGATAATTGATGGCAACCATTGAAGGGTACATAATTTGAAGGTTAGAATATTTATTTTGGTAACGACGAACGAGTTCGTATTTTATGTGTTAGCATTGTTTATGAAGATAAACGTTGAACTCATATCAGTTCAACAACATAAATATAGAAAGGTACTCATGGGACAAGGCACTTACATGGGTCCAAAAGTATCAGGTCCCTGTTGTGAAAGAAATGATGGTCTAGAGTAACAAACAGTAAGTTATTCTAAACTAAAGGGCGAAATAAAAAAAGAAAAAACAAAATCAAGAAAAAGCGGGACTATTGAAGTGAAATATCAGTAGAAAACAAAAAGAAAGAAACAAGGAAAAACTACTCTGTACAAATCTACATCACTATTGGTCACCGGGAGAATTATTTTTTTAGGATTTGGCCAGAGAGTTCCTCCTCTCCCTGTAATGTTTTGAGTCTGAAAGTCCCAAGACCTATTTTATGGTGAATCAGATAGGGTCCTAGCCATAGTTTCTAGAATTTGGAGTGTTTCCCTTTAAGTTCATTAGCTTTGTCCCATTTGAGACCAAGGTCTCCTTCTTGAAAGTCTTTGTTGCCTATAGTTGATTTGTCGAACCATTTTTTAATTATTTCTTGGTCATGTGTCAGGTTCAACTTAGATTTTTCCCTTTCTTCTTCAAGTTTTAGTAGAATTATTAACCTTTCTTGAATTATTGGGCATGCTTCGTCTTGGGAATATTGGTCCAATTGTAAGGCGGGTAAGAAAGTATGGGTCGACACGATGGCTTCCTTCCCTTAGACCAAGAAGAAAGGGGAGTTACCAATGGATGACTTGGGAGTTACTTTGTTGGCCTAGAGAGAATTTTGAAGAGAGACATGCCAATTTCTTTGATTATCATTGACAATTTTCTTAAGGATTTTAATAAGGTTCTTATTAGTCGACTCTACCAAATCATTTCCCTGTGGGTAGTAATTCGATGAGTATTTATTCTTGATGTTTCTTTCAAGAGAGAATTCAGTCATTTTAAGAGAATAAAAATACTTGGCATTATCAAAGACTAAAGAGTCTAGAATTCAAAACCTAGTGATGATATGTGATTCAAGGAATGAAGTCACTTTATTTTCATTGATGGTCCTCAAGGGGATTACTTCGCTCCACCTGGTAAAATAATCAGTATTCATCAAGATGTATTTGTGTATCTACAATGAGTTGGTATTTATCTCCCTGATCACATTGATCCCCCACTACTAGAAGGGTTGTTTGATGATGACAGGTTTTAAGGGGAAGGTATCCTTCTTTTCTCTCCCAACTAACATTTGGAACTACTAGAATTTCCTTTCATATGCATGAGAGTCTTTGAATAAAGTGGTCCAATAGTATCTGGATCTGAGGATTTTGTGAGAATTGGTGTCGCCACCATAGTGTCAACCAGTTGGTCCATCATGGAGCTCAAAAAAAAAAAAAAACTTTTATTCATTCTTCTCAAGGAATCTTAGGAAAACACCATCATAATTTTTTTTAATAGATTTCCTTGGATGATTTGATATTGAACGAACTTGAGTCTAAGGGCCCTTTTCTTCTTGGGTTCAAGATAATCTGGGGTCAATCTGTGTGTTAAGTAATATTTCATTTCGAAGAACCATTGGTTTGAATTTATCGGGATGTAAGTTGTCTCTCTCACATACAATTCTTTATCTCTATATAGGTCATCTTCATATGATTCATCACTCGGTGATTTCAAGGAAAATTTTCACAACCCTTGGCCTTTGACAATTTTTCGCAGGCTTAATTTCTAGATCGTATTCATGTAGAGTTGTAATCCAGTTTGCTCTTTTTTCTACTAAGTATTTATGTATCAGTAGATTCTTTGTTAGAATATAGAAGATGATGTTCTCGTTTTACCATTAATGATACCCTTGTCACCCAACCATAGGCTGAAGCCACCCTCCAAGCACCTTAACCTTGACTGAGAATTCCTCCGGAAGCAAACCCTAGGCTAGATAGCCAAACAAAGGGTAGCGCACCTTTTCCCAAGGATAGCGCATCACAAAGAGATGATCAGATAGTCCAAACCCTAGCTAAGATATAGTCCAAACCAACACTGATACTTCTAGCTATAGCAGCTGCACCTGCAGCTCTCCTCCACACATGTGCACCAAACTGGAATTGCAGTGTGCACCAAACTGGGAACTACAATTTTGAGATGCTGTCAAATGAGAACTGTCGCCCTGTATTTATACTGGTTATGCCAGATTTTTTAGGGCCGACTTCTCCTTCTGGATATGTGTTTGTTCAGTATATTATTATTATTTCTGGCCGACTTCTTCTCTTGGAGGCTAATAACCTAATATAAATTATCTTCTTGAGCCGACAAGGCTTCTAGGGTTATTAACCAAGTCATTAGAGTTTTCTCTTGCTTTCTGAAGCCTTCTATTCTCATCAGGTTCACACATGGAGGTAAATACCTCCCGCAGCTACCATAATATTAACACTCCCTCCTAGATAGGGAGGTATTACAGGTAATGGACTTGAGCACAAAAAAACATACCATTTACCCAGTAGCATCAATATAGTCGTCTAGACTATTTCATGACTAGATCATGAGCATCACCATCACCATTAGCTACATCATCTCTCGAAACCATACTTCATCTAAGTAATTAGACATGATGCTAGATAAGTCACTCTCACCATAGAGTGATACAAGACCCACTCTTATAATCTAGAGGAGTAAATTCTCTGAACCAATTTCCGTCTGGAAAATCTCTATTCATCATTCGTCTGGATGGTGATTATTTCCAATAAATTGTTGATAGTCTTCAAGGTAGTTAGAACAGAAATAGAACACAACTGTGTCTATCCATAGTAGTACATAAATACAATCTAGTGGTACACTACCACACCAAGTAACACACAAGTACTTGATCAGCAATGTATGGTTGCGAACAGTGGAACACATCCACCATAGTAGTCCTCAACTATTGTCATACAATCTTCATAACAAACATCTGATAGCACCATGCATAGAAACAATGTTATGATATAAACTAATTTGTCTGGGACAATATTTCACTCACATCTGTGAGCTCTGAAAGAATATATGCCTCAAAATAGTGGAACATCTCCACCAAAGTATTATATCTCTACTGTTTGGAGATAGGTAGTCTCCATAAAAATCATCTGATGCCATCCTGCACAGAAAATATTGTTAAAAATAAACTGAATCATCTGGGCCAATATTTCACTCACGTTTGTGAGATTTGAAAGAATATCTTCCCTCATCAGCAATGGGATATCTTCCCTATTCTTCTCAAGCAAGGAAGAAGGATTGTTTTTTATTTCTGAGCATGGACCATTCCTCACCCTGGGCCATTCTTCCTACACTAATCAAAGTGCACCCTAGACAGAATGTATAAACCCTAAGGAATGTCTGAGTTTGGACCATTCCTCACCCTGGGCCATTCCTCCTACACTAATCAAAGTGTGCCCTGGAGAGAATGTATAAACCCTAAGGAATGTCTATCCTGGACCATTCCCCACCCTGGGCCATTCTTCCCAGACTAATCAAAGTGCACCCTGGAGAGAATGTATAACCCTAAGGAATGTCTGTCCCTGATTGTTGAGCCTGGACCATTCCCCACCCTCGACCATTCCTCCTACAATAATCAAAGTGCACCCTGGAGAGAATGTGTAAACCCTAAGGAATGATTGTCTTGACCATTTCCTCTGTTAACCACAAGAGGAAAAGATTGTCCTGCATCAACCTCCAAAACGGACCATTCCTCATGTTAACCACAATGAGAAATCATTGTCCGGCGAGGCGAACCAGTCTTCTTGAGTAACCCTCAAGAAGAGAGACTTCCCTAGACCACTCCCCATGTTAACCACAATGGGAAGTCGTTGTCTATGATACATCAGCAATCAGACTACTTTCCATGTTAACCACAATGGAAAGTGATTGTCTCTCAGAAGTCTCAATCCACTTTCCGAACAGGAAAGCATCTGTCCAAGATGGACTATTTTTCAAATTTAAGGATGAATGTCTTCAATAATGATTTTAGTGCTCCCTCCTGGAGAGTCATTTCTTCCTTTTTAAATAAGAAGAAAGTTGTTTCCATGAGCTCTAGCTTGAGTACGCAAACTCTTTCATCTTGGATAGAAGTTTCACCAAAAAAATTTCTTATCTTCTCATCTGTGGAGATATGTATTGGAGAATCATTTTCTCCTTTCTGGACTTCATCATGGATAATGTAATGCTTGATTTCAAATGTACTT
>SNQJ01S0000018.1:36094-79259 GCA_010110895.2 Picea sitchensis
ATAATAATAATAATAATGACATGATTAATCCTCAATGGGGATTTAATCCAATAATAATAATGACAAGATTAATCCACAATGGGGATTTAATCCAATAACAAAATAATAATAAGAATGCTCTTCGCAGTTACATTATTTCAACATATGGGAGATGTAGGTATCAAGTGGTATTTTATAGAGTCCACTATGATACTCATGGAATTGATATCACTATCTTTGAACTTCTCCATAACTGCAATGTTCTGAGGTAACTTCTCTTTTCCTTCTTCGAACTGTGGTTCCACGATCTTTCCTTTCACGATATCCAACACTTTATTCTTGGCAAGGATGAGTTCAATCCTTTTCTTCCATGATATGAAGTTAGAATCCCCTTCTAACTTGTTTTCTAACTTCATAGAGTAAGTCATAGTTTCTTTGACTTGGTCAACCCTTGATTTTGACCAAAAAATCAAACTTGACGTCTTAGCTTGCTGAGAGTACCAGGATATGCACTAGGCTAGGGTGCACTAGGATATATAGAAATAAGGTCAATATCTTCACTTAAGGTGCCTCAACAAGAGGGTTAGGGTTTCGTTGCTGCCACAAAAACTGGCTGCAACTACAACTGTAACTGAGAAAATCCTCCCAAACTATCTTCCAGCGGTTAGACTGTCTGAAGATAGTGTGGACCCATAACCTTTTAGAAAATAATGGATGTTCTCATTTAACCATAGACAATATAAAAATATTGTCACCCAACCATAGGTCGAAGCCACCCCCGAGCACCTTAACCTTGAAAGAGAATAATTCTGGAAGAAAACCAATAGCCAACAAAGGCTAATGCACCAAGCAAAGATAACCAAGACTAATTAGAAAGTCCAACCATAACCAATAAAAATTGTGAGCCTAAACCAGGAAAACAGAGTGTGGCAACTGCTCCGCGGAATTGCGCACTCCCAATTTTTGCAGTGCACACTTCTTCCCAACTAAAATTATGAGTTGTGTGTACAAAATGAGGTCTAGATACTTGTATTTATATTTTTTTCCTGAGCTGTCTAGGATGACTTCTCATTCTGGAGGATAAATACTTAATATTAAGTATTTCCTTGAGTCGACTTGTCTTATAGGGTTTTGTTCAATGATTTATGGTTTATTCTTGCTTCCCATAATATTCTATTCTTGTCAAGGTTACACATGGAGCTAAATACCTCCCACTGCTACCATAATATCAACACTCCCAGCATACCTCTAAAGTAAATATCCATGGCTTGTTGAAAAGTTTCTCCAATGTTTATCAGTCTGAAAGGAAAACTCCTATAGGCATATGTTCCCCATTTGGTTTTGAACGTTGTCTTTAGTTGGTATTCATGAGCTAATAAGACTTGGTTATATCCCGAGAATCCATCTAGTAGGGAGAGTATTTCTGATCCAAACACACACTGTAGAATTTGTTCCATGGGAGGCACAGGGTAGTTATCTTTCTCTGAGGCTATGTTTACATTTCTAAAATCAACACAAAGCCAGATATCCCCATTTTTTTTCCTTATTGGCACTAAGTTTGATATCCATTGTGTATGTCTTACTGGAAAAATGATTTTAGCAGCCAACAATTTGTTCAACTCTACTTTGAATTGTGATTCAAAGATGGGATGCATCTTCCTCAACTTTTGTTGGAATAGATTGGTTTGAAGTTTCATGGGGATGATGTGTTGTATAATATTTGTATCATATGTCTTGAGGTCCTCATACGTCCATGTGAAGATGTCCTTATACTATTTGAATAACTTGATGTGTGACTTCCTTTCTTCAAGAGATAAATCTTTTCCAAGGTTAACGTTCGCAGGTCGTAGAGTCTTTCTAGTCTGACCACACTCTTGGGATATTGTTGGTCGGACCTGCGTTTTTTTCTTCAACATCATAGTTATTATATGTATTCTTATGCAAGTCATGTTGGTCTTCATCTATGATATAATCCTTGAAGGTATCTTTGAGGTGTAGGAAATTTATGAGTTGGTGGTCATCATCAAAGACCATCCAATTCACGATATTTTTAGGAATTGATGTCTTGTACAAAATTTCAATAGAGAAGTATTCAGGCATCAATCCATCTGAGGGTATTAATCTAGATGCTACATTAGCTAACAAATCATCATCAAAATTTAGTGATTGGGGAACGGTGTTAATATTAAATGCAGTGAAATATTTAATTAGTTCCCAAACCTCAAACTAATAATTTTCTAAGTGACTTGAAATACAATGAATGGTGTTTTGTACCTGTCTAACGATGATTTCAGAATCACCAAATACCTTGATTTTTTCTTCTTTCATGTTGACTTCCTTCCTTAGCCCCTGTACTGGGGCTTTGTATTCAACAATATTGTTGGTGCAAGAAAATTAAAGTATGCATGCAATTAACATTTTAGTACCTTTCGAGTATTTTAGTATGCAACCCACACCTGCACCTTCTAAATACTTGGATCTATCGAAAAATATCATCCACATGTCAGGATCTCCTTTTTTTATTTCAATTGGTATTTTTGAATTTTCATATTTTTTGGTTTTAATGAGGTTAACAGAGTTAGAGCATTTTTCTAATTCATCTCTAGAAACTATGATAGTTTGGACATTAGGGGGATTGTCAGTTTGATCAGCTATATTAAAATAAGGCTCAAAAATCTAGGTGCAATGAAGGATTTCAAATTGTGTGTCAGATTCCGCAAGAGACGATGGTTCAATTGTGAAATTCCCAAAGAATGTTTCATACAAATAATTGCTAAGAATTGAATGGTTGAACATCATCGGTTCATTCGAGTCATTCAAATCAGTAACTACATGTTTCATATACCTTTCTTTGTCAATCCTAATCTAATTCATTTTTCCATTATAAGGGATACACAAGTGAGACTAGCCGGTATCAAAGTAGCCATTTAACATAGCCGACCAATCTCGACTTAACATCATGTCATAGTTGTCTAGAATGTCTACTACTATTATATCTATAGTTTGATGAACTTTTGGATTAGCAGACATCCTGATCAAAACCTTTTTCAATTCTCCAACAACCTTAACTTTGGTTCTTTCTAATTGAATAATCTAGATGTTAGATGGTTCAGGTTTGACATTAAGCTTCTCACAAACTTTTAGGGGCATGACATTAGATGAAGCTCCTCGGTCCACCATGCAATTATGAACATTTCTATTAAATATTTCAAAAGTGATGAGGAAAGGAGGGGTGGTAGACCTAGATATTTGACAAGTTAAGGATGCATTAGTCACAATCTAAATTTTATACAAAGTGTTATTTTTAGCCGAATTTACCTGGGTGATTCCTTTCTTGGTCCCAACGTTTTCTTCCTTAGTGCCAGGAGACATTTTTCCTTGCAGAGTTCTGATAAAATTCTCTTGAATTTGTGGAATCTTCATAAGTTCAAATAAAGAAATGTTATCTTTTGTCTTATTTAGATCTTCCAGGAAGGCATATTCCTCCAACATGGTCGAGGATCTGGGAAAAATAATAGATTTCGGTGTTTGAGGTATCGTTTTGGGGTTGGAAGGTGTAGTTTTGGAGGAATTGGGGGGTAGGATTGTCTGAAGAAGATGGTTGTTTAGGAGTGAAGTAGTGGGAGAATTAGAATTGGTGATACCGGGGGTGTCATCGGAAACCTTCTTAATGGCACTCCTAGTGGTTACGACGTTTTTTGAGATGTGCACTTCTTCAACTCCTTCTTCATCTTCACCAAAAGCAATGTCCTAGATTGAGTTTAACTGTTGTTCTACAGGCTCGTTAGATTCCTGAGGTTGTTCTTGTGGTTCCTTACTTTCTTCTCCCTCATAAATAGTTTCAATCATATTCTTTGTTGCCCAGGTTTGAAGGGCCTGGACAATATCTTCCATGTTAATCCCTTTTGTCTGAGAAAGGGTGGTTTTGTTGTTTGGTGGAGTGTTCTTATATTTCTTTGGGGGAAACTTAAATATTTTTTTCTGGTTAGAAGATCCCTCTCCATTACCCCTTTTCAGGTCAGCGAGGTCAATGGATAGCTTCTTAATGAATATCTTAAGAGATTCGATATCCATCGAATCAGAAGGCTTCTTATCTTCACTGGGATTATATGCAGAAATGTTACCTTTACCCTTATCTTTAGATGGTTCTTACCTATAACTACCTTTTAAACTCAACATATTTTTCTCAAACTTAAGGGCTTCTTGGAAAGTTTCTTATAGAGTGCCTTGCTCAAAAATTTTTACATACATGGCCATGGACATGGGAAAACCAGTGTAGAATTCGATAGTTATGTATTCAACAGGTTTTGAGGCTCATGGGGCTCATTTTAACAAAGTAATGAAACATTGATTGTAATCGGTAACTAACTCTTTCGAATCCATCTTGACTCTTGAGAGTTCAAGAACTTGGGTGGTTGGTGTTTGTTTTTTCTCTAACTTCCAAAGGAAAGAGGTTTCAAAATTTCTCCAGTTCGAAATGGAGGATTCTTCTAGTGAGAAATACCATGTCGACGTTTTTTCTTCAAACGTGAGGGGGGGAAAATGGAAAATGACATCTTCGTGTCGAATGCTCTATAACCTAATAGCCAACATGAATTTCTTAACATGGATTTCGGTTGAATTATTTTTGTTAGGGTCAAATTTAGGCAGGAACTTCTCAGGGTGTCTCAGCATGTTATGTTGGATCCCTGACACAATGATTGTGTCAGAAAACAACCATGGATGGTAGGGGGCAGGATTTTGGTTTTCATTTTCTCCAGCCGTATTCAAAGGTTGATACATAATGATAAAATAGGGGTTATCTTCGGTCTCACTCTCAGTTCTGTCTCTTTCTTCAGAGTTGTCCTCTAACTTGCCTTTGGGAGTGTGATAGGGTGACTCAAGAGATGAGGGTGGTCTACCTCTTGCTTCACCGACTAGTAAATAATATTAAATATTAAAGTCTGAAGCCTCTGGGAAATAAGAAGTATCCTCGGGAACATGTTATTCAGGGGTCCATGTTGAATGGTTTTATTGATAAGACTCTTGGTTGGCGAAATAGGGATCTGTATGCCGAAGGTATTCCTAATTTTCAGGTAGAGAGTAATCCAAGGGGAGTTGTCCGGTTTGTCTACTAAGTTGTCTAGTCAAGTCACAGTTGGTTCTCTCGATCAAATGTCTGACTATGCCTTCAATTTCTAAGATGGTTAGGACACAAGGTTGAGGGGAAGAAAAGGACGTTTTGGGGTGAGCGGAAGTGCAGTGAGTACTAACCTGAGTTGGATTGTTTACAGCATAATCCGAAGGGAAGGTGATATGTTCGAAGTGAACTTGGTGGGAATCACTTATTGAGGAAAGGATTGCTTGCGGGGGAAAATGAGAAGGGTATAGATTTTTGTTTGTAGTCATTCAGTTCTATGACCCTCCTAGCACTATTTTTGTTGATGGGCCAGAATGACCCGCTCAATCAGATGAGGGGAAAACTCTCGATGGAAGGTCCCAATTAGACCCACTCTCATTTGGGATAGCGCTTCTGACCAGATTTTGACCTGATTACCAACAAACTAAAATACTAACTAAATATGAATTTGAGAACCAAATGTACTCATATGAATTAAAAAGAAATAAAAATAAGTAAATACAATTAACTAAAGTTAAGCTAAATTGTATTCTTATCATTCTAAGATGCATTTTCTAAACTAATACTAAACTAACCTATCCTAATCATGAGAAAACTAGCAAAATAAATTAATACAATGAATAATTTGTATTACTTGTGAAGAATAAATTCATGACACAAGCGATATATAAATTTAATAGCATAATTGGTTAGAACCAAATAATTGATTGATTAACATAATTATGTTATCGTTGTACTCATCCTGAAAACCATGGTAATTGCAAACTGTAAACATCAATTCAAAAGTAATTCATCAACCAATATTCACAGACTACAATAAGAGAGATGCATAAATAGAATAATCATATTCATACACATCAATACCATAATCTCCAACTTAAAAAATGTTTCCCAAATTCAAATTAACTTGCAGTAGAAATATGGTCTTGCTACATTCAGAAACCAAAAGCTCGTTCAAATGGAAAGTTCCCTCTATTTATAGTGAGGGGCAATTGTTGAAAATCGTTCTTCTTGGAAATCATGAAATTAGGGCCATTTCACAAAAAGGGATTCTTTATATTTCGAATTCAAAATATAGATTACAATAACCAAATAAAATAACATCTGGAAGGAACTATGGAATTCTGTAATCATGAACTAGCATGTTCCTATAGTTGATCTTGGTATTCTTTCCAAATGGAATGATCATTTAAAATGCTCTCGAGTTTGCTTGATTGTGATCTCTCCAAGACTAACTCTCCATTGCATAATTTTGTGGAAACCTCTTGATATAACTACTTTGATGTGGCCTTTACGAAGGATTGGATTTTGTGGGTGAGTCATGCGAGTTTCAACGGGTGTTCTTCAATTGATTTTTCTTCAAATTGCATCAGACTCTAGATGTTTACTTGAATGGATTTCTTGAGGTCTTCCACCTCAACCATTCTGGTGCTGACAAAAAAAAATTCATCGATGGACTGCATTGGATGTACCACTACCTCTTTAATGATATCATTTTCATATTTCCACAGTTTTGCACAAGTATTAGAAGATGCTCCTTGGGTGGAGAGGGCACTCATGAAGAGAGGTATGTTGGTGTCAAAGAGCATCTGATACCTAAGTATTTCCCTATTTGAATATATCAGTAGTGTGGTAGGTGTAGGTTGGTGCATGTCCTGCCCACTGATCATCTCCAAAAAATACTTTGCTCGCTTCCTGATACCTTCCTTGATTCTCTATCAATGTGATTTGCAGCCTAAGTTGTTCTTGTCTCTCAACTCATATGTTACTTTACATATCGAGGAGCTCATTCTTTTCTATCGCTAATTTTTCACTTAATTCTAGTGCATGTTCCTTGATGGATTCCAGGGTGCATGTCGAGGCCCTAGTCTTTTCTAGGGTTGTATTGAGTTTCTTCCTTTCCACTTCTAACTTGTTTATGTGGGTGTCCTGTTGGATTTTCATCTGCTTTTCAAATTCCACGTTCATATGGTCTCTTTGTTATTGTAGGGGTTTGTTGATCTTCTTTGAATTGAGGCCCTCAGCCGCTTTCACAGCTTCCTTGACATCTATGGAGAATGTTTCCTTTACACCTTTTAACTCTGTCTCCAATTCAACTATTATGCTCTTGGTAGTGTTGAGTGCACTAGTTACCTCAAGGACATATGAGGCATTTAACCCTGCAAAAGCATTGAGTGCTGAAGCTACTTGGACCACGTTCACTTCTATTTCAGGCCCTAATTTCCACTCTAATACCCTTCCTACATATGACTTTAACCTAGTGTATTCTACTCTCTTCCTCTTTGTCAATGTTTTCTCGATTCTTCTCATTCTTTTATCGAAGTATTAGTCTCCAATAGCTACTATAGAACCCTCAAAAATTGGGGCTTGGGAGGAGAGGGAGGAGTCTCCTGGAATGGTGCTTATGGGAGTGTACTCCAGAAGAGGTATGTTCATAATGCCCAGGTTGGGTGTCGATGAAGTGCTCAATGTCTCTCTTAAATTCTACTTCAATATCTCATCAACTTTCTTCTTAGATTTAGCCTCATCGGCTAATCATTTTGCCTCGACCTCTTCAACCAATTTCTTAGCTTGTGCTTCATCCACTAGCCTCTTGGCTTCCTCTTCTTCGGCCAACCTTTTGGATTCTTCTTCTTTCTTCTTTTTTAGTTCCTCTCCTCAGCTTTTCTTTTCTGATAGTCTTACTCATCTTGGAGCCTTTTCTTTTCAAGATACTCTTATTTTTTGGTCTTCTCCTACTCTTTGGTGATGTCAGTATCATGTTCTCGCTGAAGCAACCTCTAGAAATGGTTTAAAGTTTCCTTCTTGAACTCTTCTTGTTCAAGCTCAAGCTCTTTCTTTTTAGCATCATGAGGCAGCTAGTGTAAGACTTCATCATATAAGAGTGTTCCCTTAAACTTATCTTCTTTGAAATTGACAACGTGGATATTGTTGGTTGTGGAGCCTAATTATGTTCCTGATTCAGAGGTCCTTGCTTTTAGCCGTGTTTATACCCCATGAAGACTTTACACCCTAGAAGTATGTACAGTCTTCCACGCGGGGGAGTGTAGAGGGAGGGTACCTCCTCTGCGGGGTCCGGGGGGACTATCCCCCGACTGGGGGGTTCAGGGGCGAGCGGGCCCCCGGCGGGGGTTCGGGGGTGAAGCCCCTGAAGGAAAAATTTCCTTGTAAATGTATATTGTAATTTCATTGTAAATATGGACCATTCATTATAAGGTCGCAGATCTAACGGTAGAAATTATGTTAGGGTTTTATTCCCTAGAAGGAAACCCTCTGTTATGAGGGAAATGTATTGCGGCTATGCATTATGGCAAGTATTGTATTCTGAGAGAGGAGATTGTGAGAGAAAGAAGAGGAAGTTACAATGGGTTTTGTTGTAGGTTGTATCCCTTCATTTGCTGGATAATAATAAAGGAAGGACCTGGAAATTTCTCTGGTGGACGTAGCCCACACTGGGTGAACCACATAAATCTGTGTCTCTCTTGTATCGTGTATCTTCTGTGTTTTGTTTCTGCATTTGTTTTATTTGATTGCTCTATGGTCCTATTTTTCTAACAGATATTGGGATGGGTCAGGCTRACAGACCTGACATGACTGATTTCTAGTTCGTGAGGATCATGTCCTTTAGGATTTCCTAAGAACAGGGTTAACTCTTGTAGGGTCTTGGTTTCTTTCCTTGCATGTTGAGCGTTGGAAATAGTGTAGCTTCCAATGTGGAGAGGGAATATTGGCCAAAAAATTTTACTGTTGGTTTGAAATAGTGCAGTAACCCCTGGCCCCATGGTTTGGTACGCAATTTCCCTTATTAAAAAACACTATGGGATGAAATATGGAAAAAGGTGTGGAGCTCCAATGGTCCCATAAACCCTAATAAATGAGTAATACTTATAGAGGAACTAGTCAAAAACCCCTTTCATCCAATTCCTAGCCTCGAAGAATATTTTGTGTCTTAGGAAACCAAACAAGACGAAGTGCATAGGGGAAAGAAATAAATTGCAAATATCATAAAATTGTTGTCTACAATTGACGTTCCATGATTGAGAGAAATATACATGAACGGGAGGTTTATTTCAGTCCCAGTTCCACCCCAGGTTGGGAAACTATATAGAGGAACAAATAGCATCGATCATATAGGGAGACATATAAAAACATGGTTTCTTCATACCTAGGATATTCTTCGCATGCACACATATGTTGAAAACTAGGGTATTTGTCTAGTTGAATATTTGTCTCATTCTGACGATGGTGTGTGAAAAAGGAAACGATTTAGTTTGGAAATGTGTGCTCTTTTCTTCCCCATATAGGTGACAGAGCAAGGCTACCAGCAACTTGTAGGGAGTTTTGGGCCTGTGGGTAGGAACTGATTTCTGACCTTGTTTTTAGGGTTTCGTCTTCATCTACCCACCATTGCTTCATCTACTTTTTTTTCCTTTACTTCCTTGGGAAAAACCTTTTAAGAATGGTTCGTTTAGAGGACACATGGGAGTGGGAAGATGATATCTGGAGACAATGTCTTCAGGTATAATGGAGGCTACTCACTTCCCTTGTTTTCTCATGATGTTCGTTGTAGTGGCATCAAACTGTCTGAGACACCATTGTGTTGCCTCGGTGTATGAGAAGAGATGTGGTCGGGAAACTACTAGATGGATGCCACTTTTTAGGATATTTTGGTACACTTCTAAATCTTCGTCATCCAAGGGGAAATATACATAATTGAATATATTTTAGATTGATTCATAGTTGGGGAAATGGTGTTTTCATGGGTGATTATTAGTGTCAGTCACTAAAGCTTCGACTAGCCGAGATGATGGTTCGGGCCCCGAGGCACCCTAGAAGTACTCTGAGCTCTTAAAACCCTTGGGGTTCTGGCTCACCATGATGAATTACAAAATTGTCCTGTAAAATAGCCATTAAAATGAGTATCGACTTAATTAAACAGAATGTGTTAACGACAACAATGAAAGGATGGTTAAAATAAAAAAACATGGGTTACCTGTAATCAAAAAATTTAAATGACATTGTAGTAGCACTCAGCAAATACAAGGATCAATACAAAACAGAGGCTTTGCAAACTATGTTTCACAAACATACAATGTAAGCTATGTCTGAATATGAGTGTTTTTATATCTCATAACACATATCAATCTAACACAAGCATGCCATAACTCGGGTGTGTACAAGAATCTTACTAAATCCAATCTTAAATTTTGTTTTTAATGTCCATTATCTCCATCATTAAAGGTCATTAAGGCTAATGGACACCTAGATTCAGGCATCAAAGTTTGTGCCAAGTTGTGTTTAAAATAAGACCATTTTTAGGATTGTGCATTCGTAGGATGAGAGATCATGAGTTGATTTTAGCTCCGAGGGGAAGGGCATCAAAGGTATACTCCCTCATATGTGGAAAAGTGTGTGGACTTGACATTTCAAACAATAGGTAGCGTTATGCGATGAGGTGGGACTTATAGAGGTCTTAGCGTCAAAGGTTTTTAGGTTGAGGTTGAACCTAAACCTCGAGGGGAAGGTAGAGCAAGAATATTTGCTTTTCTAGAAAGGCGTGCCAAATGTGTTTTTTTATAATATTTTGAAACACAACTATCAAAGATTTAAAGGATGAGGAGACACTTGAGCTCTAACAGAGACGATATCGAAGCATGTAATTTCGGCCTAGGAGAATGTGTGGGATACACATGTGGGAATTTTCAAGAGGCTATTAGAGTTTTATCTTTGGATTTCGAGAGGATGGGGCACAAAATGGATTTCGACGAGAATGGTATCGAAGGGAATATTCCTTTGATACCTTAAAAAAGGTGTCGACTCCTGAAACAAATAAAGGCAACTCATTGGAGAATGATAAACCAAGAATTCAAGGGTCCAATCTCAGGATTCCATTGGGGAGGTGGTCGTTTGATAACTCGTACTAACTCGGGGAGATGAGATAGGTTGGGTTTGATGTAATAATCCATTGGGTACCATGAAGGGTGTGTGGTGTATGTGTCGAAGTTATCAGAGTGCGATGATTTGATTTTAGGTTGACGTGTGAATTAAATAACTTCGACATACATTATCATGAAATGATTATGATATAAGATTGTATTGCCTTAGCAAAGAAAGGATGTATACCTTGTAGGGTAGAAATTAGGCACAAATGTAAAACAAAAATAAGGGACCCATAAAATTTAAAATGTCGGTAGTTGTGGGAGGTGATCCACAAGAAATGAATTTGGACAACATGTGAGGATGAAATCATGTCCCCTTGCACCTGAATGTTGGTCTTTGGAGGCATAGGACATCATACCATATCCCTTGAAATCACCTTGGATGACGAGGTTATGATGGGGTTTGATGGTTCTGGTGGTGATGTGATGTTAATTGATGGAGAGAGATGCATTACTTGTCACTCTATCACATGATGAATGACGAGGTGTAAATATGATTCCCAATTATTCGGTGTCACTCTACACTATGTCACTTAATTTGTCAACCCGGGGTTCAGTTTATACTTGCAAGGCACTCGGTGCAGTATACTCAGAATGAGGGCTTCTACCACACTATGCAATTTAACCAAAATAAATCAACTAAATTAAGGAATGCATAAATAAATAAAAAGCATAAAAGATGAAGTCGCAATGCTTACAACCCCCAACCCAGTTGGTGGTCCTCTTAGGGTAGGATCTTTTAATTCTCATAACCCTATTCCATCATGTGTTCACCTAGTGGGGTCACATGTAAAGTGATTTTGTAGCACACAAAATCAAAGCAAGAAAGAAATTCCCAACTACAACATTCACACCTTACAGTACTACAAATGAAATGAGTATACTGGAACTAGATTAGAAAACCATTTGATTCTTAAACTCCAATTCTACCAGTGATATTATAAACATTGTTACATATAAGAGATGCATAACCAGATTTAGCATGTAATGAAAGTACAAGCAAAGAACAGCCAAAAGATCATTCCTTTGTTGAAATCTAACTCCTAGCATACTTTATTAATGTTTCTGCAGCATAACACCAGTGGCCATTATGCAGCCAGTGGCCATTTTGCAGCCTAATTCTAAAGAAAAATTAGATTACTACAAACTTCAAGCGGAAATTGATTAACAACTATCTAATAATCAACAAACAAATGAAGTATATATATATATACATCACAACACCATACCTATGAGGGGACCTTGTCCCACAGGTAGGCATGTGCATATTTTCTTTAAATTAACACCAATACACAATTGAATGACACTCAAAACATAACAACAATATATTAAGTGTTAAAACTAGAGTTCTTGGCTCTTACAAACTCACAAAAGTATGAATACACCTAATATCACTCTCTGCTAAGACTACCAATATATTAAGTGTTAAAACTAGAGTTCTTGGCTCTTACAAACTCACAAAAGTATGAATACACCTAATATCACTCTCTGCTAAGACTACCCTCGATTATGAGAGCGCACACATATATATACAAGAGAATGACTTCAATAGCTCTAAGTATAGAGAAACAACCCTCCTAATATGTTGGGAAATAGTTTGTAACAACTTTGATGCAACTGTTCGATGATTTTCTCAACCTCACAGACTTGTGTCTTAGCCAATGAACTATTCGCTGCTTTCCATATTATTCGGACTTCCAAAACTGCTTTGTCAAATTAGTTGGATTGCTATATGTGAATATGTCTATATCCTTATCCTGAATATTACCACGTGATGAATGGTTGGTACGCATATGTTGAAGTGTTGATTCCTTTAATATATTTATCATGCTAAATGTGGTTGGAAAATTGTTGAAGCTTGTGGCATGTTGGGAATGTAAAATATTAATTTCCTTTGACTTATCCTCACGTTGAATGTTGAGTTATACCTTTGTGCCTTTAATATGGTGATTTTGATTTTTTAATTTTTCATAAGTTATTAATTAATATGTCGATTTATAACTTAAGCTTGGAAATGTATTAATTTTCCCTTTTTCTTTGTATATCCTTATGTTGATTTTAATCCTTTAATTATATTGTTGATATATTTCACACTAAATATATTCACATTAATTTCCCTTGTTGATATGCCTTCATTGTTCTTGAAATACTTCATATATCTTCCAAGGAAACCTATAATACTTGCATTCTAGGAATCATAGTAAACTTTACTAAATATCACACGTTGTTCCAATCTGCTACAAGCCTGATTCAGTAGCAAGATGCTACAGGCCTGATTACGTAGTAAGCTGATTTGAATATATGGGAACCCCGCAATTGTATCAGCTACTAATGACTTTAAATATGTGGCAATGGATGTGAAATGACCCTGATTTGAAGAATGTATGAACCTTCAAAGAAAAACCATGTAAAAACATGTTCACGCATGAGTTGTCACTTTAAAAGTAAATACATAACACGCTACTTCCCCTGATGTTAATCAGAAATCCAATGAAATATTAATAAATGCAATTGGAAAATAACCTCAAGCCTAAATCCCGCATATAAGAATTAAAATGGATAAAATAAGGTTATAGGTAAATGATAAGTGGTTAAAAAGAAGGAAAAGAATATTTCAAATGAAGATAATTTTGTGACTCTTCATCTCCCCCAAACGAAGTATGTTTCATCTCCTCATGAAACCCTACTCCTTCTCAACAACCAAGTTGTAAGGACACACACTGAATTATGCTTCATTTTTTCATTGCATACCAATCAAATTTGTGCTCACTGTAATGACTCCCCTTCGAAGCATAGATCAATGAGGTCTCCAAATTTGCACAAGAAAATAGTGTGAGTGGACACAAGACTATAACGTTTCCTTTATTGTCAATTAGGCATGTTCTATTATCTACATATGCCGAAAGTACTTGTGTTGTTCTAAGCTTCCATGGACCACCCTACAAGAGGCAATCTATATCAACTTGATAGATCCACAACAATTAATAAATGGCCTATTTATGAGCACAACATCCCAGAAGGACGTCTGAAACATGAGTGTTCTGAGATTTTTAGTTATGGCTACCAATGAAGAGGCTAATAGCATAATTGCATAATTGATTTTTAAATACTATATTGGAATTATATGTGGTGCACAACATCCTATGAATTATGAATTTCACAAACCAACAAGTGCCTTTGTAAAATGTACACAACATGTAAGAAATTATTTTCAATCTTCATACCATATGTAGTGTATCCTCTAATGAATCTTAGCTTGATTTTTTCTTGATGGTTATTGTGTGGTACGCGTTCATTTCCTTGGCTTGTCCATATCAGATACTTTTTTTTTACTCTTTTGTATGTTCTTGTGGAGAAACAAGAGTGTGTCCTTTTTCTTTTTTCGCTCATGTTGTTGGTTCTTGTGTGACAAAAACAAGACCTTCTATTATCTACATATTTGGCATCTTCATATGTATCTTCGACTTTGGATCCTCAGTGTCACTTTCAAATCATTGTCTTGGATTTTTCATATTCTCTCTCCCATGATTCGTTAGATTAGCCAATTCTAACAAAACCATTATTCTTGATATTGAGTTGGCTAGACTCAATAGATTGATTAATTCCAAGACATTTTCAAGAGCACTATTAGCTCATAATAACCAATGTGAACAAAGTTCCACAAATTTTCATGCTAGAAGAAAACATGCACAAATAAATAAAGTAAATTTTGAAAGCCTTCGTCTTAGCCTAGTACCAATATTTTTAGTAGAACTACCTCCGCACCTCTTTGCTAAGATGTTGGACCCACATAAACTGAAACAACTAAGCGCATCACTATGGCAAATGGATTTTCTCTAAATATGGTTTATTGATGTTGGTTCTTGTGTAAGAGCATCGATGCTTGATGTAGCAACACTAATGTCCTTCCTTGAACAAGTTCTGGTCCTCATTTTGGGACATTTAGGGAAGTGTTGGAATGGATTTAAATTGTGGAAATGGATTAAGACGATGTCGTGGTTCATATGAAGTGGTGAAGGTTTTAGGTAGTGTTGAGCATGCTAGTTACCTTAAGGATAGATGATGCATTTAACCCTGCAAACGCATTGAGAATTGAAGCTACTTGGACCACGTTCTCGTCTGGTTGAGGCCCTACTTTCCACTCTAATACCCTTCCTACAGATGAATTTAATATAGAGTCTTCTCCTCTCTTCCTCTTTATTGATGTTTTCTAGATGCTTCTCATTATGTTATCGAAGTAGTAGTCTCTAATAGCTACTATAGATCCCTCAAAATTTGGGGCTTGGGAGGAGAGGGAGGAGTCTCCTGGAATGGTGCTTATGGGAGTGTATTCCAGAGGAGGTATGTTCACAATGCCCAGGTTGGGTGTCGACGGAATGCTCATTGTCTGGCTTAAATTCTACTTCAATAGCTCATCATCTTTCTTCTTAGCTTCAGCCTCATCGGCTAATCATTTTGCCTCGGCCTCTTCAACCAATTTTTTGTCTTGTGTTTCATCTACTAGCCTCTTGTCTTCCTCTTCTTCAGCCAACCTTTTGGATTCTTCTTCTTTCTTCTTTTGTAGTGAAACTTGATGTGCCATATGGTCATTTTATTTTTTATTCCTCTCCTCGGCTTGTCTTTTATGATATTCTTTCTCAGCTTGGAGCCTTTTCTGTTCAAGACACTCTTATTTTTTGGTCTTCTCCTGCTCTTTGGTGATGTCGGTATCTTTTTCTTGCTGAAGAAACCTCTAGAATTGGTTTAAATTTTCCTTCTTGAACTCTTCTTGTTCAAGTTCAAGCTCTTGATTTGCATTGTCATGAGGTATTTGGTGTAGGAATTCATCATATGAGAGTGTTATTTTAAACTTATCTTCCTCGAAATCGACAACGTGGATATTGGGATGGTTCAGGCTGATAGAACTGACATGATTGATTTCCATTTCGTGAGGATCATTTCCTTTAGGCTCTCCTAATCACATGGTTAACTCTTGTAGGGTCTCTACTTCTTTCCTTGCATGTTGAGCATTGGAAATAGTGTAGCTTCCAATGTGGAGAGGGAATATTGGCCAATGTTTTTTACTATTGGTTTGCAATAGTGAAATAACCCCTAGCCCCATGGTTTGGTATGTAATTTCCCTTATTAACAAACACTCTGGGATGAAATATGGAAAAAGGTGTGGGGCTCCAATGGTCCCATAAACCCTGATATATGAGTAATACTTATAGAGGAACTAGTCAGAAATCCCTGTCATCCCATTCCTAGCCTCGGAGGACATTTTGTGTCTTGGGAAACCAAACAAGATGGGGTGCATAGGGGCAAGAAATAAATTGCAAAAATGATAAAATAGTTGTCTACAATTGACGCTCCATAATTTAGAGAAATATACATGAATGGGAGGTTTACTTTGGTCCCAGTTCCACCCCAGGTCAGGAAACTGTACAAAGGAATGAATCACATCGATCATATAGGGCGACATATAAAACCATGGTTTCTTTATACCTGTGATATTCTTCGCGTGCAGACATATGTTGAAAACTAGGATATCTGTCTAGTTGAAGATTTGTCTCATTCTGACAATGGTGTGTGCCAAAGGCAACCAGTCAGTTTGGAAATGTGTGTTATTTTCTTCCCCATATAGGTAACAGAGCATGGCTACTAGTAACTTGTAGGGAGTTTTGAGCATGTGGGTAGGAACTAATTTTTGACCTTGTTTTTAGGTTTTCGTCTTCATCTACCCACCATTGCTTCATCTACTTTGTGGGTCCTTTGCTTCCTTGGGAAAAACCTTTTAAGAATGGTTCATTTAGAGAACACATGGGGGTGGGAAGATGATATCTGGAGCCAATGTCTTCAGGTCCGAGGGAGGCTACTTGCTTCCCGTGTTTGCTCACAATGTTTGTTGCAGTGGAATCAAATTGTCTAAGGTAGCATTGTGCTACCTCATTGTATGAGAAGAGATGTGGTCGAGAAACTACTAGATGGATACCACTTTTCAGGATATTTTTCTACACTTCTAAATCTTCCTCATCCATGGGGAAATATACATAATTGAATATATTTTATATTTATTCATAGTCGGAGCAATGGTATTTTCATGGGTGATTATTGGTGTTAGTCACTAAAGCTTCGACTGGCCGAAATGATGGTTCGAGACCTATGACACCCTGGAAGTACTCCAAGCTCTTCGAACCCTTGGGGTTCTGGATCGTCGTGATGAATTACCAAATTGTCCTATAAAATATACATTAAAATGAGTATCAACTTAATTAAACAAAATGCGTTAAAGACAACAATGAAAGGATGATTAAAAGAAAAAACATGGGCTACTTGTAATCAAAAAATTGAAGTGATAGTGTAGTAGCACTCACCAAATACAGGGATTGAGACAAAATGGAGACTTTACAAACTATGTTTCACAAAATTATGATGTAAGCTATGTCTGAATATGGGTGTTTTTATATCTCATAACACATATCAATCTAACACAAGCATGTCATAACTCGGGTGTGTACAAGAATCTTACTAAATCCAATCTTAACTTTTGTTTTTAATGTCCATTATCTCTATCGTTAAAGGTCATTAAGGTTTATGGATACCTGGATTCATGCATCAAAGGTTGTTCCATGTTGTGTTTAAAATAAGACCATTTTCAGGATTGTGCATTCGAAGGATGAGAGATCGCGAGTTGATTTTAGCTCTGAGGGGAAGGGTATCAAAGGTATATTCCCTCATATGTGGAAAAGTGTGTGGACCTGACATGTCAAACAATAGGCATTGTTATGGGATGAGGTGGGACTCATAAGGGTCTTGGCATCGGAGTTTGTTATGGTGAGGTTGAACCTAAACCCCAAGGGGAAGGTAGCACCATAATATTTTCTTTTCTAGAAAGGCATGCCAAACGTGTTTTTTTTATAATATTTTGGAACACAACTATCAAATATTTAAAGGATGAGGAGACACTTGAGCTCCGATAGAGATGGTATCGAAGAATGTACTTTCGACCTGGGAGAATTTGTTGGATACACATGTGGGAAGGTTCAAGAGGCTATCAGATTTTTAGCTTCGTAGTTTGAGAGGATGGGGCATGAAATGGATTCTGATGATAATGGTATCAAATGGAATATTCCTTTGATAACTTAAAAAAGGTGTCGACACCCGAAAGCAATAAAGGAAAATCATTGGAGAATGATAAATCAAGAATTCAAGGTTCCAATCTCAAGATTCCATTGGGGAGGTGGTCATTTGAAATATCGTACAAACTCAGGGAGACAATATAGGTTGGGTTTGATGAAATAATCCATTGGGTACCATGAAGGGAGTGTGGTGTATGTGTCGAAGTTTTCGAAGTGCGATGATTGGAGTTTAGGTTGAAGCGTGAAGTAAATAAATCTGACATACATGATCCCGAAATGATTATGATATAAGCTTGTATTTCCTTAGTGAATCAAGGATGTATGCCTTATAGGGTAGAAATTAGGTGCAAAAGGAAAACAAAAAATAAAGGACCCATAAATTTAAAATGTGGGTAGTTGTGGGAGGTGATACACAAGAAATGCATTTGGAAAACATGTGAGGATAACATTGTGGCCCCTTGCACCTGAATATTGGCCTTTGGAGGCATAGGACATCATACCCTATCCCTTGAAATCACTTTCGATGATGGGTTTTGATGGTTTTGGTGTTGATGTGATGTTATTTGATGGAGAGAGATGCATTACTTGTCACTCTATCACATGACAAGTGATGAGGTGTAAATATGATTCCCAATTATTTGGTGTCACTCTACATTATGTCACTTAATTTGTCAACATGGGGTTCAGTTTATACTTCTGAGGAACTCGGTGCAGTATAAATTGAATGAGGGCTTCTACCACACTATGCAATTTAACCAAAAGAAATCAATTAAATTAATCAATGCATAAATCAAAAGAAAAGCATAAAAGATGAAGTCACAATCCTTACAACCCACAACCCAGTTGGTGGTACCTCTTAGGGTAGGATCTTTGAATTCTCATAACCCTATTCCCTCGTGTGTTCACCTAGTGGGGTCACATGTAAAGTGATTTTGTAGCACACAAAATCAAAGCAAGAAAGAATTCCCAACTACAGCATTCACACCTTACAGTACTAAAAATGAAATGAGTATACTGGAACTAGATTAGCAAACCATTTGATTCTTAAACTCCAATTCTACCAGTGATATTGTAAACATTGTTACATATGAGAGATACATAACCAGATTTAGCATATAATGAAAGTACAAGCAAAGAACAACCAAAAGATCATTAGTTTTCTGAAATATAAGTCCTAGCATACTTTATTAATGATTCTGCAACATAACACCAGTGGTCATTATGCATCCAATGACCATTTTGCAGCCTAAGTCTAAAGAAGAATTAGATTAGTACAAACTTCAAGCGGAAACTAATGAACAACTATCTAATAATAAAAAAACAAATGAAGTATATACATACAGCACAACACCATACCTATAAGAGTACATTGTCCCATAGGTAGGATTGTGCACATGCTCTTTAAATTAACACCAATACAAAATTGAATGGACACTCAAAACATAACAACAATATATTAAGTGTTAAAACTAGAGCTCTTGGCTCTTACAAACTCACAAAAGTTTGAATACACCTGATATCACTCTATGTTAAGACTACCCCCGCTTATGAGAGCTCACACATATATATGCAAGAGAATTACTTCAATATCTCTAAGTATAGAGAAACAACCCTCCTAATATACTAGAAAATAGTTTGGAATAACTTTTATGCCACTGTTCTATGATTTGCTCAACCTCACGGACTTGTGTCTTAGCCAATGAATTTTTCGTCGCTTTCCAGATTCTTCGGACTGCCCAAAATTCTTTGTCAAATTAGTTGGACTGCTATATGTTAATATGTTTATATCCTTATCTTGAATATTACCAGGTGTTGAGTGGGTGGTACGCATATGTTGAAGTGTTAATTATTTTAATATATTTCTCATGCTAAATGTGGTTGGAACCTTGTTGAAGATTGTGGCATGCTAGGAATATAAAATATTAATTTCCTTTGTCTTATCCTCACGTTGAATGTTGAGTTATACCTTCATGCCCTTAATATTCTGATTTTGATATTTTAATTCTGCATAAGGTATTAATTAATATGTCGATTTATAACTTAATCTTGGAAATGTATTAATTTCCCCTTTTTTTGTATATCCTTATGATGATTTTAATCATTTAATTATATTGTTGATATATTTCCACACTGAATATATTCACATTAATTTCCCTTGCTAATATGCCTTCATTGTTCTTGAAATACTTCATATATATTCCAAGGAAACCTAGAATACTTGCATTCTAGGAATCATAGTAAACTATATTAAAAATCACACGCGGTTCCAAGCTGCAACAATGTTGATTATGCAACAAGGTACTACATGAATGATTACGTAGAAAACTGATTTGAAAATATGGGAACCTCGCAATTGTATCAGCTATTAGTGACTTTAAATCTGTATCAAGGATGTGCAATGACCCTGATTTGAAGAATGTATGAACCTTTAAAGAAAAACCTTGTAAAAACGTGTTCATGCATGAGTTGTCACTTTAAAAGTAAATACAGAACCCTCTACTTCGCCTAATGTTAATCAAAAATCCAATGAAATATTAAGAAATGCAATTGGAAAATAACCTCAAGCCTAAATCCTACATATAATAATTAAAATGGATAAAACATGGTTATAAGTAAATGATAAGTAAATGATAAGTAACGGTTATAAGTAAATGATAAGTAAATGAAGCTAATTTTGTGACTCGTCATCTCCCCCAAATTGAGTATGTTGCATGTCGTCATGCAACCCTGCTCCTTATCAACGACCAAGCTATAAGGACACACACCAAATGATGCTTCATTTTTTCATTGCATACCAATCAAATTTTTGGTCATTGTAATGACTCCCCTTATAAGCATAGATCAATGAGGTCTCCAAATTTGCACAAGAAAATAGGGTGAGTGGATGCAAGACTATAATGTTTCCTTTGTTTCCAATTAGGTATGTTTGTTGATCTGCATATGCCCAAAGTACTTGTGTTGTTCTAAGATTCCATGGTCCACTCTACAAGAGGCAATCTGTATCAACTTGATGGAGCCACAAAAACTAATAAATGGCCTATTTCTGAGCACAACATACCAGAAGGAGGTTTGGAACATGAGTGTTCTAAGGTTTGTAGTTGTGGTGGCCAATGAAGAGGCTAGTAGTATAATTGATTCTTAAATAATCTATTGGAATTATATGTGGTGCACAACATCCTATAAATTATGAATTTCACAAACCAACAAGTGCCTTTGTAAAATGTACACAACATGCAAGAAATTACTTGCAATCCTCATACCATATGTAGTGTATCCTCTAATGAATCTCAGTTTGATTTTTTCTTGATGGTTCTTGTGGGGTACACGTTCATTTCCTTGGCTTGTCCATATCAGATACTTTTTTTTTATTCTGTTGTTGGTTCTTGTGGAGCAACAATAGTGTGTCCTTTTTCTTTTTTCACTCATGTTGTTGGTTCTTGTGTGACAACAACAAGACCTTCTATTATCTACATATTTGGCATCTTCATATGTATCTTCGACTTTGGATCCTCATTATCACTTTCAAATCGTTGTCTTGTATTTTTCATATTCTCTCTTGTGATTCGTTAGAGTATCCAATTCTAACAAAACCACTATTCCTCATATTGAGTTGGCTAGACTCAATACATTGATTAATTCCAAGACATTTTCAAGAGCACTATTAACTCATAAGAACCAATGTGAATAAAGATCCACAAATTTTCATGTTGGAATAAAACATGCATAAATAACTAAATTAAAGTTTGAAAGCCTTCTTCTTAGCCCAGTACCAATTTTTTAAGTAGAACTGTCTCTGCACCTCTTTGCTAAGAGGTTGGGCCCACACAAACAGCAACAACTAAGCGCATCACTATGTCAAATGGATTTTCTCTGAATAGGGTTTCTTGATGTTTGTTCTTGTGTAGCAGCATCGATGTTTGATGTAGAAACACTATTGTCCTTCCTTGAACAACTTTTGGTCCTTCTCATTTTGGGACATTTAGGGAGGTGTTGGAATGGATTTAAATTGTGGAAGTTGAGTAAGACGATGTCATGGTTCAGATGAAGTGGTGAAGGTTTTAGGTTGAAAAAGGATAGGGATGGTATGGGCATGACAAATGATGGTTTGGTCCTAGAAGTTAAAGGTGATGGTACCCCTCTCCCCCAAACTGAAGACTTTTTCCATCCTCAGAAAAATAACAAATGGTAAGGAAGTAGGATAGAAAAGAAAAGAGGCTTAAGTGGTTTTCCAAATACAAATCTAAAGTATTCAATGAATCTGATAAACAAAGAGAAAGAAGAAGTGTACTTGCACCTACCTAAGAAGTCCATGAACTTTGCATCAATCATATGATTTTCTATAACAAGTTATTCACAAGTTCCCATTGAAAAGAGAAACATCTTAGAGAATCTTTACTAAGGAATATCAACAAAATCTCCTCCTAGTTTTGAGATATCTTCATGAATCTTTGAGGAAAGACCGTTTATGCAACAACTTACTCTACTACAGGCTCACGTGGGGCGGTAATATCTTCCTCTTGGAGAATTACTTCAACTGATTTCTTTATCTTGTGTGGCAACAGTAAAGCTTTATGAGGTCGGTTCTTGTGTGGAAACCTCGAGGTTGGTAGGTGTTGGTTCTTGTGTGACAACACCTACTTATTTAGAAATTTTGTGGTTGGTTCTTGTGTGACAACCACAAGGATGGTAGGTGTTGGTTCTTGTGTGAAAACACATGTTTATTCTTTTATGATCTCCCCCCTGTAGTTGGTTCTTGTGTGACAACCACAAGGATTATTGGTATTGGTTCTTGTGTAAAAGTACCAATGTTGTCCTTAGGACTTTGTATATTTTATTTTTTTTATTACTTTTGTAGCAAGGGTGGATCTGTGAAGTACTACTAAAGATGAAAACATATTGAAATTTTCATAGCACATGGTTAAACGTTTAAGAATGAAGGAGGTGTGCTAGACAAGATTAGTAGCAGGAAAATAGCAAAAAAATATTTATTGGATTGGTAGCAACAAGCTCCCTTTATTCAACAACTATTGAAACTAGAGAGGTAGCTTGGCATTGCAAGTGAGCCAAATTACTTTATTGGGTGGGTCGGGAGTGGGCAGAGCAGGAATTTATGGAGGTCTTGTGGAGGAAGGAAGTGGGATGAATTCATGATGTGATATTAGTGGTCACATGAATGATATTCCGAGGAAATTGTTGGATTTCAAAGGTAACCACATAGGAAAAGAAAACTTTATTAATTTCAGCAGGCAATTAGCTTTAAGCTGGGAAGAAGAAAACGCATTGGCATACCGTGGTGTTGGTGAAAGAGTATGATGAACATTGGGTCTTTGTAGCGGTGGCATTGTTTTTGTAGCAATGGTACTTGATTTCTATATTACTAGTCTTCAGTTTGGAAATCACATCTTCAATTGTCTTGTCTTGTCCTTCGCCATCTAAAAAGTCTTGATGTTGGTGTTGGTCAATAGCTGGAACAACTTTGTAGCAAGGTCCTAGGAAATTGAAATTTAGACATATATTGTTCAAGAACTCAACATTACATGATAACGCACTTGTTTTCATGTATTGGTGACATGCCCACTTCATGAAAGTTTGTCTTTGAAAATCACTCATTCATGGATTGACCTCCATGATCCTTCTTTGATCTGCAAAAAAAACTAGCATTTTTCTTGCAATAGAAGGTGAGATTATGAATGAAAATAAATATGATGACTTTATTCCTCCAATAAACATCAAAATGATATAAATTAATGCATATAAAATAGATCTCTTAAAGGATTCATTGAAAAAATTTCATTGTTACCTGATGAGGAGTGGTGCCCAGCCTAGACTACTCGGCAATAATTCAACTATAAATTCTTTGTCTGATGTCTAATCAGAGTGATTCCAAAGCCAAATTAAATTATATTCATATGGATATCTATAGTACAAACATGTTTGGAAATTGGTATGAAATGATAAAAAAATTGAGCAACATGTTGTAGTACATCTTTATTCTTTATTTCCAACCTTGACCAACAGTCATGGTTTTTTTTTTGGCATAACTTTTCATTTGATGATAGATTGACTTGATACCAATTGGATATGAAAATATATTCAGGTAGGTATCTCCAATAGAAATAGGTTTTTCAAGCTTGAAGAATTTATGGGTCAAATATACCAAAGAACGGCCTAGGAAACAGAGAGTTGTATTAGTGCGGGATAGGGACTTAGTAATTAGGGCATTTGTTTCTCGTATGATATCAGAATTAGATGATTGGGTTGTAAACTAGATTCGTAGGAGGAAAAACCCTAGAAACATGTTTTAAGGATCTATCCATTTAGTTACCAAAATTTGATTGTCCGAACTCTGTCCTTGGTGAGATTAGTGATCCAAGATGCCACAAGAGTCTGATCAACAAGCTATTTGTTCCAAGTCATGATCTGGGTTTGTGTGAATTTTTATAAGTGTAAAATTTTCAATGTAACACACCCATATGACAAAAATTGCAAATTCCCTACTCGTAAGTTGTGTGATATGACCCTCGCAAGATCTTATGCTTAATGCAAGAATACATGAAGCAAGAATAAAATCAAATATCTAATTCAAACATGGTACAATGATAATGGGATCTTGACATAACCATCATGGGAACATGAAGTGTCACATTATCTCTGAGATTGATATAATGAGAGCCTGACATAACCACTATGAGGGCCATGGAGTGTCTCATTATTCATAAAACAGCTTCCACATTATGCTCATGGAATTATGATTTGTGTATAATGATGGTTTAAATAGTTGATCGAGGAACACAACCATCATCAAAACATTGAGTAGTGTGAAGTTCTCAATACGATAGGATCAAAGGATCTAGGTGTAGGGATGAGGTAATCGTTGAATTTTTTGTAGGCATGTTTTTCTCAATGTGATTCTCTTCTCCACCAAAAAATTGACCTAGATCATAATTTGCAAGATATGATTAATTTTTTGTAAGCCAAATTTTGAATGTGCATGGCTAAAACATCAAGAATTTTAGTTTCAAAGCTATGAGAGGTCTTCCAAGCTTCATGAATTCACAATCAAAAGCGTACCTCATCAAAGTTTAATGAAATGGTCAGAGGTTATTTATTATAGCATTGAGTTCAAGTGTGGTATGAGATGATGAGATCCTAACATAACCACCATGGGAATCCAAGAGAATCCACAGAGTGTCTCATTATCTAAATTACAAAATTGATATAGTCATATTTTTCCACACTTGTCCCAGGAAACTTAGATGTTCTTCAATGCATTCCAAATAAAAGTGATGGAAGGCTTATGAATTTCAAAATGCATACCTTCTTCAAATAACCTCTCCTTGATTTTTCTTCGAGTGGAATACCTCTTCCTCCTTCCAAGCTTCCTGCAAAATAGATTAATACCATGGGTGGATCTTACAGTGCCACAAAACAAAATATTATTAACTTAACTCATGCATCCTCTGATGATTTTAATGCACAACATCATGAGCAAGGGATATCAGAGGGGTAGTCGATGTTTCCCTAGAGTTCCCCTTAGCTTGGTATTGCTCCTACAATGATCCTAAGGAAAAATTCATAATTTCTTGAGTGCCTCCCCAAAAACGGTGCCAAAATGACGAGGTGTAAATATGATTCCCAATTATTTGGTGTCACTCTACACTCTGTCACTTAATTTTTCAACCCGGGGTTCAGTTTATACTTGAGAGGCACTCAGGATTCTACCACATTATTGAATTTAATCAAAATAAATACTCTAAATTAAGCAATGCATAAATCAAAATAAAAACATAAAATATGAAGTCACAGTGCTTACAACCCCCAACCCAGTTGGTGGTACCTCTTAGGGTAGGATCTATGAATTCTCATAACCTTATTCCCTCCTTTGTTCACCTAGTGGGGTCATAGGTAAAGTGATTATGTAGCACACAAAATCAAAGCAAGAAATAAATTCCCAACTACAACATTCACACCTTACAGTACTACAAATTAAATGAGTATACTGGAACTAGATTAGCAAACCATTTGATTCTTAAACTCCAATTCTACCAGTGATATTATAAACATTGTTACATATGAGAGATACATAAGCAGATTTAGCATATAATGAAAGTACAAGCAAAGAACAGCCAAAAGATCATGAGCCTGTTGAAATCTAAGTCCTAGCATATTTTATTAATGATTCTACAGCATAACACCAGTGGCCATTATGCAGCCAGTGACCATTTTGCATCCTAGGTCTAAAGAAGAATTAGATTACTACAAACTTCAAGCAGAAACTAATTAAAAACTATCTAATAATCAATAAAAAAAATGAAGTATATATATACAACACAACACCATACCTATGAGCGGACCATGTCCCACGGATAGGCCTATGTATATGTTCTTTAAATTAACACTAGTACACAATTGAATGGACACTCAAAACACAACAACAATATATTAAGTGTTAAAACTAGAGCTATTGGCTCTTACAAACTCACAAAAGTCTGAATACACCTTATATCACTCTATGTTAAGACTACCCCCGCTCATGAGAGCGCACACATATATATACAAGAGAATGACTTCAATAGATCTAATTATAGAGCAACAACCCTCCTAATATTTTGGAAAATAGTTTGGAACAACTTTGATGCCATTGTTCGATGATTTCCTCAACCTCAGGGACTTGTGTCTTAGCCAATGAAATGTTTGTCGCTTTCCAGATTCTTCGAACTACCCAAACTTCTTTGTCAAATTAGTTGGATTGTTATATGTGAATATGTTTGTATATTTATCCAGAATATTACCATGTGTTGAGTGGATGGTACGCATATGTTGAAGTGTTAATTCTTTTAATATATTTCTCATGCTAAATGTGGTTGGAACCTTGCTAAATCTTGTGGCATGCTGGGAATGTAAAATATTAATTTCCTTTGACTTATCTTCACGCTAAATGTTGAGTTATACCTTCGCTCCTTTAATGTGTTGATTTTGATATTTTAATTATGCATAAGGTATTAATTAATATATCGATTTATAACTTGAGCTTGGAAATGTATTAATTTCCCCCTTTTTTTGTATATCCTTAAGATAATTTTAATCCTTTAATTATATTGTTGATATATTTCCACGTTGAATATATTCACATTAATTTTCCTTGTCGATATGCCTTCATTGTTCTTGAAATACTTCATATATATTCCAAGGAAACCTATAATACTTTCATTCTAGGAATCATAGTAAACTTTATTAAAAATCACATGCAGTTCCAAGCTGTTATAGGCCTGATTCCATAGCAAGATGATTTGAATATATGGGAACCCCACAATTGTATCAGCTACTAATGAATTTAAGTTTGTGGAAATGGATGTGCAATGACCCTGATTTGAAGAATGTGTGAACCTTTAAAGAAAAACCTTGTAACAAATTGTTCACGTATGAGTTGTCACTTCAAAAGTAAATATAGAACATGCTACTTTCCCTAGTGTTAATCAGAAATCCAATGAAATATTAAGAAATGCAATTGGAAAATCACCTCAAGCCTAAATCTCGCATATAATAATTAAAATGGATAAAACGGGGTTATAGGTAAATGATAAGTGGTTAAAAATAAGGAAAAGAAGATGTCAAATGAAGGTAATTTGGTGACTCATCAACGAGATTACTTGTCACTCTAGCACATGACGAGATGGAACATGGCCTTTGGAGGCTGTTGGCAGCAGGCCAAAATGGGAAATAAAGTGTGCACGAAGAAGAATGATAGTTGGAAGAGAAATCGTGGGAAAGAAAGCGTGCAGGAGGAAAGTGACAATTGGAAAGAAGCACAACACACGTGCATGCAAGAAGGAGGCAACAGTTGGAAGGAAGTAGCGAACACATGCGGAGAAGGAAGACCTAACGACAGTAGATTTAGGGTTTTGGGTAAGATTTTTTGTGTAAACGGCTGAAGATCCCGATAGATATAAATATAGGCAAGCATGTATCAAAAAGAGGTTCGGAGATTTTTCAAAGGTTGAGCTTTACTACTGTTGTAGAGTTTAACTTGTTTTATGTAATGTTTTGATAAGAGAACTACTTGTAATGAGTGAGCTAAGCAGGAGGTAGATATTGAGGATCAGATCGCAGGCTGAGGAGCCTGGTGCGATCTAGTTCGCCTCACAGAGATCTTACCGATCTAAGGAGAATTGTAAGCACGAGACACGAGAACTGCAGAACTACCATAATAAGAGAGACAAGAGCCAAATATTTGTGGACGTAGCCCCGAGAGGGGGTGAACCATGGTAATACCTGTGTAATATGATGAATGCATGCATATCTTTGTTTACTTTTGGTAGTTAAATGTTGAATGTGATGAATGAATGAGTTATTATATTGTTTATTTCGTTGTTGTTGCACTATTAAATCCCAAAGGTCAGATAATAGTAATTTGTAATACAAATCATAAGTAATGGCTCAGAACGCAGACCCTCTATATCCTACTCAATCCTTGGTTGTAAACACATGAGTCTTACAGCCACCCATATAAGCTAGCTTGGGTGAGACTGTGCAGTGCATTCTGTGTGTTGTGTTGCATTCTGGTTCACCAGAAGGGCCAATAGTTTTAGGCTTTCTTGGTACCCTGAAAGATACGAACCCTGGGTCAATAGCGTAGAGTTTTTTGGTCGGTTGAAACCAACAGAGGCCAAATGATCTTTACTTTGAGGCTTAACGTCTCATCCTTGGCCCAATGTAACCATTTTAGGGAATGACATCCTCATCATTAGGGATTTATTTTATGTAAATTTCAATTTTGTAAATTGTAAAAGCAAATAGAGGAGGTTGACCTCCTTCTAATTTGTTGTTGACTTTTAAAAGTGGACAAATTGGTTTTAGGCAACCTCATATAAATAGAGGTCACCTCACTTTCATTTTATGATCATGTTGTGAGAATTTCATAACATTCTTGAATGAAATTTTCACCCTACTTGGGAAATTTTGTCTCTCTCTTCTCTGGTGAATTTTGGATGGAATACTTATCTATTGGAGGAAAAAGGCTAGCGAAATCTCTTGGATGCTTGCTTCTTGGAAATTGTGGTGGAATATTCTTGATAAGTAAAGCTTTTTCATGCTATATCTTGGATTAGATAATAAATTTCTGCAATTGTGTGTTTTCTTCTTGATTTCAAGGTTAATTTTTCAAAACCCTTGGAGGATTATACTGGCATACACCCTCCATCAAGATGTATCTTTGTTGTCATTGAAAAGGTTATTTTTCAAAGATTGCTACAAGGAGTAAAAGGGCTTACACCCTTGTAGATTTACCTTGCTAAGGTTTGTTTTATCTAGGGACTAAAAGGGCTTACATGCCTATAGAAGTAATGAACCCTAGCTCATAAACAAGAGACTCCATAACCCAATAGATAAGGAACTAATCATTTTGCATTGGAGATTGAATATTTTGCATTCGTAAATGTGATATCAAGGAGATTGAACTATTTAAGTTTGGAATTTGATTTATATACTTTAAGCTACATTGTGCCCTAAGGGTATCTTCATTATCCAAGTGATTTAATTTATGTAATAAACTATAAGCTACAGCCAATATGGTTGCAGAAAAATCATCCTCTTTCTTTCTTTTAATCACTCTTCTACAGTTGAAATTCACTTGTAAGCCTTGGTAATTGTTCTTCTGGTTATAAGCTATCTTTTGGGTGGTTTACTTGTTGATTTTAGTGGCTATAATTTGTTTATGTAGAAAATGTTTTCTACAGCCATAAGGATGTTACATATCTCGCTGATAACACTTATTAAAAACCCTCTAATTGTTATCAAATTCTTGCTCTAATCATTGGAAATTTATCTACTTGTTCCTAGTTTTATTTCCAACATATTGCACTTGATTTTGATGTTATAATTCGAAGCTCTTATAATCTTTTTACTGTTGATATATATATTTCCATACTTCTGCAATTTGGGACAGTAAGGTTACTTGTTGAATCCCCACTAATTTTGAGGCTTGTATTATCATGTATTGTCTTGACCTAGGTAGATTTGACATTGTTTTGTAGGAACATTATCTGAGCAACCAATTACCCTTTCAAAAAACTCTTCCTCAAGCCTATTTTCTATATTTAAACTTGACCTATAGGAGAACTTTTAGATCACTTTCCATCTTCCATTGAAATCCCCCTAGGGTCACCCAGGAAGCCTCCCTTTTGTTGGATTTATCCTTCACTAAAATGAGGGGGACATCTATTAAGGTGACAATGATAGTTGTTCCCAGTTGTGTCACATATCTGTGGATTTGGTTAGGATTTTCCCAAACTGTAGATTGTGCGATAAAATGATTGTATAGAAGAGAATGGACTCCCTTATGAAAATGAAATATAGTTGATTAACTAGTGGAAGGCCTGAGCTCAGTAGGAAGGGGGTAACTTTTGCTTTTGTCAACAAAGGAAGGAGAGTAACCCTTATGGATAATCTGAACTTGAAGACCAGTTGAATCATTCCCTTGTGATATAAAAGCTTGGCATGAGGGCAGAATACGGTAGAAAGGTACTCTACAGTATGGCCTAAGGTTGGAAGGAAAGGAGTCTTCTCTAAGTCAGTTCGTCATTGATATTTTTCCTGAAAAAATAAGTAACTAACTTGATTGTTTAATGTATGATAATGATGTGAATGTATGGTTTTTTGGATTAATGAAAAAATGTGAATGCATGTAAATGATGAATTGAATTAATGTGTAATATGGAGTGTGTTTGTTTCCTTCACTACATAAATCTATTAACTCATGAATTTAATTCTAGCAGGGAGGATTTGTATCCTTGAAAATATTGAAGCTTTGAGACGAAAGTTTGCAAGATATGGATATAAACTAAGTTTGGGAGATGACAGGAGTATCCTAATCTCTATGAAGTTTTGAGTAGGGTAAGGAACAACAAGTCTTATTACAGTCTCCTATTCTTAAGTGGGAATCTTACAAGATATGCAAGAAATTCACTTACGATGAAGTCAGAAGGACCATGAGGTTATTAGAGTGGCTTATGAACCCTTGAGGATTTGGAAAACCATAGGTTGTTTTCCTGTTAGAACCTGAAATTGACTAAGTCCCGAGTTATACTATCTTCCTAACGAAGAACTATGTTTTGGGTCAGAGGAATCTTAGTCGTTGATTCGTTGTGGTGAATGTGTCTAAGTCATTTGTTGGGAGAAAGTTCCTTGAAAGTGACCAATATTTGGAGTGAGGAACATGTTGTTCCCGCAACAACCTCCCTTTAGTTTAGCTTTTACAAGCAAAAGGAAAGGGCCCCCCTACTAAAAATTTTCACTCTAATGCCTCATCCTCTACTGCCTGAGCCTAATGCTATTTCTTTTCCTACATTGAGGGAGTTGGAGGTTTGATCTTGATTGATGATTGTCTCCCACGGAGTTTCATTATCTCTTTTGATCTTTTGATTTTGAATGTCTTCATGATGCTTCATGACCTATGATTTTTCGTTGACATATGTATGACGGAATTGACATGTTATCTTCATACCTTTTATAGATTTGGAATTCCTTGCATATTTTGTTCTATATCTTGAATGAGTTTGATGTAATTTGTTAATCATTTTCTAAATGACTTTTTCAAAGTTTGCATCCTCTTGCTTGCATGTTGTGCCTAACTTATTCATGTTTACACTCTCATATATTGAGAACATTATTTGGTTTCAAAATTTTGACTTGAATCACAATGTCACTAATCCTTTGTATGTGTTGTAGATTAGGTACATGCAACTATCATGAAATTTATCTACAACAATCCAGATCATAGATGATTTCCTTTGAGAAACCTCTCCTCTTCATTTTTCTTCATTTTGCAAACAAAATCAGTACTTATTCATAATTTTGCTTGAAGGAAGGGAATATAATATTTCTGGAATATTGTCAAGTATATTTTCAATCGCATAAATAATCTCATCTTATCTATGGTTGCAAGAGTAGGTTTGCAAGGTCACTTTCTTCACTCAATTTCTCTATCCTTGATATGCATGTGGGGGAATTTCTTGATCTTGTTCCTCTTTCCTAGACCACTTTCTATCCAGATATTACATGTAATTTGAATCCAGTAACCAACATTATGGAGTAAACCTTGTCTTTCCAAAGCCTTTCTGGATTTTCCTTTTTATCACTGTTGTGGTAATGAGGTCGAAGCCTTGATCCTTATCTAGAACCTTGACCTCGATCCTTACTGGGATTACCATTTTTGGAGAAAAAAAAATTCCTTGGATTATTGTTTCCATGAGGTCCTAAGCTTCCAATTCTATTGGATCCACCTTTCCTATAGACATGTTCCCGAGTCTCTCATTTGGCCTTCCCTCTCTCCAAAAATCTAAGCCAAAGTCTTAATGATATTTCTGCTTATTTTCTTCTATTATTTTCTCTAACTAAACATCATAGTTGGAATCTAATCATTGAGATATTTCTAACGGCTGTAACCATACATAAATCTGAATTCCAAATCAAAATTTATGGTATTTCAAAGTTTCCTAAGTCAAAAATCACCTTGTCCACCTCACTACCACGTGGAATCCACATGGATCCCTCTCTCCTCTGTCGTACAAAGTGGCATTGATGTCATTGATGTGGTACCCACCACATGTCCTCATCATCATCGAGATTCTCCACGATCCACTTCCCAACCCCTTCACCGATGAAAATTACCCATACCTTTTTGTCCTCGGGGTCCATCACTCCTAGCTCTCGAGCACTTTGCTCCTATCCTCCAATGAAGATGTCTCCCCGTTGATCCAAATCCATTCAAAATTCAAATATTGACGACCTTGATCTTATCGATGCCACAAATTTTTCCAGTAGTTAACATCCTCTCGCTTCCCCAGCTGACACCTTTGACATGTGGCACTTCCACCATGTGCCACTTGATCTAACACATGGCACTAGGACTCAATGTTAACCATGACCCCAAAACTCTAGATCACACTGACATGTGGCACATCACCCGCATGACACGTGGACCCATCTTCAGCTTGACACATGGACTGATATGGATATACACGTCATCACAACATACTAGGGCTTGTTTAATTAGGTGTTGACACATGTCCTCTTCATCATATAGATCTCTTCTAACCCATCCCTCAAGAACTTCGATGAATGGTCCATATTCATTCTCTATAACACACCCAACCCCTAAATACTCTTTTAAGGGGTGGGGCATCACAATTTTTTTCCCTTAATTAATCAAACCCTCCTTCTGGGGTCTCTAGCACGTTTTTTTCATCCAGAGCTTTCCAACCACTATCTCCACAATCAAAACTGAGATCTAGACTGGAATATATGTCCTTCCCAAGTTCTTTAGGCATTTATTGTTCAGGGGCGTCGCGGCTTCCATGTGGGTCCATCTTATATGTATCATCCTGAGTTCCCCGCGATCCATGAGCTTCTCGCACTCCTAATTGTATAGCAGAAATCCAACCATCCCTAACTGATGGCTTATCTCCTTCCACATTAACGCATATGCCTAAGGAATATTCGGTGTTCGGTGCTTCAGCGTTGAGTGCCCCTTTTCTATCTATGCACGAGACCTCCCAAAGTCTCGAACTCCTAAAGTCCCGTATACTTTCCAAGTGGCTCCGACCTTTGGGCCTTTTGGTATTTCTACAATATTATACCCCAAATCCTCCAGAGTCGTGGAGTCCTGGAATCACTCCATGTGGCTCTGGCCTTCGACAATCGGCATTTTGCATTGAACATCCCTTTTCGGTGCTCGGCCTTCGATAGTCAACAACTAACATCCTATTTTTTTAGTGTTTCGTCGATTGGCGATCATTGTTGAATGTTCCTTTACCATACTATGCCCAAACCTTTCAAACTCCAAAAATTATCCAGACTCTCGGAGTCCCGAACACGTCACCAACCACGTTGGCCAGGAGGGAATGAACCAGAAGCTGACATGTGGCAAGGGCTAGGGATGACACGTTTCCTCAATAGGGGGTGACACATTTCATACTCTAATGGGCATAAAGGGTCTGTGAATCATCTTTATTCAGGTGACACGTGGCCCCCGTAATGTGGGTCCATGTCACCTTGAATGACGTTAGGATGCCACATCATCTCGAACTGTTAGTTGTCCAACCCTTCGATCTCATGGTCAATTAGGATCCATGTAGATCCATAGATCTATGGCTTTCGTTACTTCACGAATCCAGAGCTTACCAATTCCTCACCTCATGAATCCCCCAGAGTGCCAAGTCTCCAGACTAAAGGATCTGGCACCACACGTCCCCTACCTGTCAGCGACTGAGATTTACTCTGTCATTCGTGAATTCGAGAGTCTTCATGCCTTGAATACTCTCTTTCAAGTTCCTCTGGAGTGTCAAATGTTGGGACTACAAGATCTAGCAAAACATGTCCTCGACAATGGACGGTTGGGAAGGGCTCTGGCCCTTGGCACTCTAGCGAAGTGCCCATTCACCATCAGGTCAGAACCTCCTAGATATACTCGATATGTGGACACGTGTCCTGGTTGATGGATGGTTAAGAGGGGTTCTTAATGGATTCCCCAGATCGATGATCCTCGTTACTTCGTCAATTCAGAGTTCGGGAGTTTTGGAGGTGCAACACCTTTGTTCTCTTGAAGCGGTCAACATCAAACTGACATTGACGTAGATCTAACAGTCAAGGGGATTCCCGAGTGTCCTTATATCTATGACCTACGTATCTTCATAAATGATCAGTCGATCAGGGTTTAACGTGGGGACGATTCCATCGGTAATGAATAAATGACCGTCAGTTGTCATTCCACCGTCAATCCACCAAATCGACAGGTTGTCTTCGGCACAAATGGGGTCTTTTCAATTCTTAATTCCTCGAAGTTGAGGACTCCCGAACTCCCAAACACTTAGCTCCCTCGGGACTTAACCCAGGGTTCCTAGGCCTTGGTCATATGGACCCTCTAATCAGTCTTGGGTTGTAATATCAACACTTGGTTGAGATTTTGTTAAGACCGTGGGAACGAGCCTATGGTCTCTTATGCTACTAGTTTGAAGGAAGCACCCTCCACTTACAGAACTTAGGTTCTAGCACAAGGAAAGGCACCTTTGAAGGATCAACAGAACTATAGCAGTCTGGTGGAGTCTACCCCAACTTTAGTACTGTGAATTTGATCCCTAGGGAGAATACCTTGAGGATTTCCCAAGCAGCCTAGAGGCCACACTGGTCATCTTATAACCATCTAAGGGAAACAGTTTACAGAAGAGAACTAAGCATTTTCATTATGAATCACACACTACAAATCTTAGTCGCAGACATAGTTATTCAAATCATACATTCCAATTTAAGTGCACAGGGAATAAGAAGTATGTATCTAAGAAGTATGTGGGTGTTCACCTTTCCACCCAACCATAGGATCAGAGGCATTCACTCTTATCACTTTATGCCATTTCTAAGCGATCCTCTCTTTTTCAGAGCATACCTATGAGGTTTATCATATGTTTCCTTGGCATCAAACTTGTGGTCTTTCTCCTTTCCTCTACATATCCTGGGTCATGTGTTCCCCTCTCTGTGTGTGCTCTTTCCTGGTGTCTCACCAGCTCTCTACAGAGCCTCAAGCACATTTTCCATCTCATATGTATTCTCCTTGTCTATATTTTGTGTATATATTTTCCTAGTATGGTTCTCCACCTATCTTGTTCCTTCTGTCAAAAGGAAACTTGGGTCAGTCTGGTCTGCAAGACCCTGCCGTACTTCAAGATGACATTCTTCAGTAAGACCATGCTTCCATTCATGGGGGTGGTTGATTATCCAACCACCTATCCTTCCTTCATTAACTGATTCCTCTCATTAGGATCTGGATGAGCCTTATTATCTCAACAAAGGGAATTTGGGTCATTTGAACTAATGAACCCTCCCCACAGTTTCCTCATTATTTCCTCTAGTGGTATCATGGCTAGTACTTCAAGGATTTACCCCCACATTCAGTCACTAGAAATATAAATAATACATTTTCATTGTTCCCATGCCATAGCATGGTGATCATGATTAATGATTAATTACAAGCTAGGGTAAATAGGGGTATTACAATCCCCTCCCCCTTAAAGGAACACCATCCTCGGTGTTATTTCTCAGTAATACATGTCATGCTTTTCTCATTCAACTGCTTCAAAAATATTGATCTTATTTCTTGGTCAAGTCCTTTTCAGACTCTTGGCATTCGTCACTTGTCTTCAATAATCTCGGACAACAATCATATTAATCATAGCTTTCATGCGTAAACATTTTATTGTTGCATTAAATTCAAGAAAATTTCATAACTTGGCATAATACTCATCTGTTCAGTTCGTGGATTTGTATCCACATAGTTGTCTTGTTTTTCTTGGCTCACTGTTTTTCATAGACATACCCATTGTGTGCATGATCTCAATCGATAGTTTATAATAATTATTAAAGTCTCCTCTTCCTTGAGGTCACTCACCTTACAGGTCCAGGCTCATACATCCCCTTCTCTACTATACAGTTCCTTGGTTGATCCATCTTACCTTTTCAAGGATTTCTCGCACAAGAATAATTTTCGAGACTTCATTGAGCCTTACAGTCGAGGCGTCCCTCAGACTTGCTATGTCGAGGTGTCCCTCTGGCTTGGGTTGTGACAACACAACATATTATAGGTGATCATGGCTTACCACGGGGTTCTCATGTCTCAAAAGTAGCATCTCCCATGATTTCCGGATTGAAAGCCTTCATCTGCCCTCCCTCGATGGATATTTTTCATCTCACTTGTATCACAAGTATACAAAATTATGAGAAATTATCATCAATTTCAAATTCAGAATTTTCTTGCAAATTTGTTACCCACAGATTTCCACATTCCCCATTTATTTTCAGATATGTTCCGCACAGGAACCAGACTCACAAGTATGGGATTTTCCTTCCCATAGAATTTTTATCTCAACAGACAATTGTTCTTCCTTATGGGCTTATAACACTACCATATCCAAGACCCATTTTCCTCCTGCAACTTCAACATTCCTCAGCTAAACAAATTGTTAGTTTTCATGCACATTATATTTTCAAACATTTTATACTAACATCCCAAGTCATTTTCATCTATTCAAGGGTACAAAGAAAAAGGGAAGTATTATTATTTATGTAAACATCCTTTCAACATACTAAATTTTCCAAATGCAATTCAAATATTAAATGACTTTAATCAATGTGCCAATATTCATGGCCACATTCATACCCAATGCACCCTTGCATTCATTTTCAATATGCCACACTTGGTGACTGTTAATTTTTGATCTATTATTAGGTTTCTTTTCAATTTACTAGATAACAATAGCATAGGTAGGCTCACTGAGATAAAAACAATCACAAGATACACAAAATTTATCCTGGGAAACTCTCATGGGGGAGAAAACCCAGCAAAAAGTTACTTAATATAGATAACCAATACAATGCCAAGACAATAAACCAAAACACTAGAGAATATCCAACACTGAGAAATGTGCCTATGTCTTCCTTCTTCTCCCAACTACAACTACTAAACTTGCGCACTTGATGAGCGAATGGGTGAGTGAGATAAGGAGGTGTTGGCTTCCTTTATTTATACTAACTGGCAGGCGTTGGAAAGGTGTCTCTTTACTAGGCAAGGCCGACTTGTCTTCTTAGTGGTTAAAACCACTTTAATTAGGCCCGGGGGTCGACTTCTTAATTTTCATAGTACAATTAGGGTTTGACCAATCCTAAAAAGGGGATTTGGTCAATTACAATGCCTGACATGATAAATCCACAAAAGGGGATTGATGTAATGAATAATGACTCAATAATAAATAGAATACTCTTTGCAGTTACAATACTTCAACAGTGACAAGAACTCTTCTATGGTGTGTTGGAGTTTAACCAACCTCTTCACCATATGGCTTATTCCTTCTCATTCACTCTTACAGCAGCACTATGTTTCCTTCTACAGGATGATCACGATCCCAAATCAACGCACATGAAACTAAATGTTTCTCTTGCATGCACTGAATCATTCTTCCTTCATTAGTAACCAGGGTTCCAACACTCATGGCCACCCAATTTTCTCTTTTCTTTAACACCTTTACAATGTAAGTAAAATATTAGAAGGCCCTCCTTCCTCAATGGAAAATCCATTGTCTTCCCTTTATGAAAACCTGGATTTCTTTTAAGCAATTCCATGCAATGTGCTAACTATGAGCACCGTTATTCCCCAATATCCCTATATTGGTCATTGTACCCATGGTACTCTTTACTCATGCACTTTCTTGCAAGGATTATAACTCATCCTTGACTGGAATAGACTTCCTCCATATTGGGATCTACCTGCCATTTTCCTCGTGCAACCTTGATTAGGCCTCACCCTAACCTCTTTGGATGCATCAGCATGCTTTACTAGCAACTTTTGCTCACAATTAAATATGAACCTATGCCTTTTGCACATTTCCATTCAGTTATCAGAATGGTCAACATTCATTTGTTAGTTTTCTGCTCATACATTTTGTTGAAAAATGAAATCCATAATTCCTATTGTTACACATGAAATTTGCACACCTAGGTACCTCGCCCTAAGTGTCGTAAGTGTCATATAAGTGTCGCATACACCTTGAAACCATGGAATAGCCTATGTCACAATCCCTAGTCAATTTGGAGGAGGGATATATTACATGAAGAAAAAAATACCAAGTGCACATAAATTATTATTAATATTCATGAAAAAGAAATTAATTAAGTGTGAGAATCCACCTCACATTCGGTTTCATATTTTTTAGGGAAGGTGGAGGATCTCATGGATGGTTGAAATATTTCATCCTTAAAATCCTTGAAAGATATTTCCTCCCTAAAATCCTTAAGAGATATTCTCTCCATAAATATCTTAGAGATCCCATTTTAGTGGATCTAATGAGTGATCCTATTCATGGTGGTTAAGCCTCCAAATCCTATATAATGAGGGATTTCCATGGAGAAGGAGGTGGATATTTGAGGTATCAAACCTATGGTATTGGGAGAAAGCTTTAGGATATTGAACCTATGATTTTGGGAGCTTTGTGCAAGGGATGGACGAGGAGGACTTGGATAAGTTGTCGCAACTACATCAATAGTCTGTAAGTATTTCTTTAAGAGTTCTCATTAATATATTTCTTGTCCTATTTCCTTCTAACGTATGTATCTTTACATATTTTTGTCTTATATATGGATTTGATTGGACTAATCTTATAGGGTAGAGTAGGAGTTCTTTGTCTTGTTGTCTATTTCATTGCAGGTGTCAAACAATGCTAAGGAGCTTAGAGATCAAGCTCAAATTGGAACAACAAGGACAAACATCGGAATAAGGTGCATCACAATTTCTTCCTTCTCCTTCTCTTTTTGATTACATAGTTAGATTCAAAGGAATGTTAGTGTCCATTTGCACTTTTTTGTCTTGGTATAAGGGTCTAGAGTCCAAGGGGATATTCACATGTTCGCATGGGGATTTTCCCATAACAGAAATTGGTGACTCCACTAGGGATCGACATTGATTTGTCTTTCCTTGGATTTTACCTACCTTTTTCCCACCTTTTAGATCATTTTCATTGTTTTTTCATGATCCATTACCTTTCTCCCATATTCACTAGCATTTTCACCAATTTCTGTGAATTTTGGGTGAGTTTTTCTAAGTTTTTTGGCTCTGTTTTGAATTTATGGGAAGGGTAGTGCATCACAGAGCATTGATCTGTAATCAGAGCTCCTTTGTAGTGTATTATATAGTGCTATAACACTCTGTTCCCTTGATTTAGGGAGCGTTGATCTCCTGCTTTGGTGTTTTCTTCCCTTTTCTGCTCAGTTTTTTCAGTCTGTCTTGCAGAGATCTTTTCCCAGAGTTTGTACTTTGGTTTGTGGAGTTGTTTGGGTTGAGATTTGATACTTTTCACTTCCTATTGTCTTGACTTGAGATTGACTTTTTTTTCATAATTGTGAAATTGCTCTTTCTTGCTACTTGTTTTGTTGGGACAGCTTGAGTGATTTCTCTTTCTCCCTGTCTTTTCTTGGATTATTCTCTGAACTTTCTTGTTTTCCTTGAATGCTTGTTTATTGTTGAATCATTGATTGAGTTCTTGTTAGAACAAGGTATCTTCTATTTATTTTATTTGAGTTCTCATTGTTTTGAGTGCATTCTTTGTTTGAAGCCCTTTTTGCTTCATGTCTTTAGCATCTACATCTGACTTTTTCTTTTGATTGAAAGTAAAGGAGTGTTAAAGGATTTGTATTCGCTATATTTATGTATTAGAATCAAACAAATAAATATAGTTGCATTCATTTTGTTGGGTAGTGTAGATAACTAGATTGCATTTAGCAAATTGCATTTGGGAAATGGGTGTTTTTGTTGAAGAAAATTGAACCTCTTCTCCATCTCGTATGTAGGATTAATTGAAGAAAAATATTTGCATCTCATTTTTTTTTCATTCTTTTGGAGTCGAGTCTACAACATCATCAGTTTCACTTTCACACCTTTGAGTAAACAACATACCTAAAATCAAGCGCTTATAAAATTGATCGGACACTTATATTTTCTGGTAGCGAACCTACATGAGCAAGTGTAGGGATTTGGAATAGGTTGTGAGGATAAATTTCCAAAGCCATCAGACAAACATAGAATAGTGTGCAAGGGAGTGATAAATCTAATTTCTTGTATAAGCATATCTAGGATCCCCCTCTCACACAGGGGTTACGCATGAGGTTGCGTTCAAGAGAGAAACAGAGATCATCCCTCTGAGGCTTAACCGTTCGTAGTATTCAGATCGTATATTGGGGTTCTTCTTGAGGTCCAGTTGTCTTCATTTGGTCTCAGTGCTTCATGTATTTTGAATCCGTTCAGGGTCCTCTAGAGTGCTACTAGTCCATTTGTCCTCAATTCTCTTGGAGGATTTCGGAATTGTTATCCTTCCCATACGTTCGGACTCGACTATTGAATGTACCCGCCTATAGGTTGACTGGGAGTTGGTGACCTTAGTAGCCATAATATTTAGGGTCCTTACACAACGTGACGGTGAAGGGAAGTCTCCATTATACCTGGAACAAACGTTGTTCAAACTCACTCGGTCTCCTTGGAGGGTAAATCCATGATTATTGTGTGGAATCTTGCAACAGGGCATAAGTTCGTTAATTAGGTCACCAACATAATTGATCCACCCACTCTATCTCATCCCCTTCCTATATTGATCTCGCGATGTTGGATTTCATCACCAACTAGTGGTTTCATTGTGGCAAGGTTTGTTTGATTGTTTGTTTCTTAGATTTGTAGCATGTGCTATTTGTTTTCCTTAATGGACCATAGCTTGAGTCAGTGTCAATGGCGTCAACTCCTGGGAGTACCAACAGAGAAACCCCTTTTCTCAGGGAACCTTTCACCTTTCCTTCTTTTGGAAACATTGGTCCTTCGTGCATTGCCATAGTGAGTCTTTCAACACTCACGATCGGATTATTGGTTTGGTTGTTCCCCACTCCAATGATCTCAAATATTCCCAGTGTGTCGAATGCACCTAGTTCTTAAAATGTAATAACACCACCCACACATCAACCTCATGTCAACCTTTATCCTTCTTCACTCATCAGGTCTCCTTCCCTTTCTCCCTCTTTGCCTAGTGAAATATCTAAAGCGAGTAGCCAGGTTGATAAGAAGAAGGAGAAATGGAAAGAGAAAAAGAAGAATAACCAGAAAGCGACCAAGCCTCCAACCACATCATATCATGTTGGATCCAAGAAACTAGCTACGGTAAATCGTATTGGGAGTTTTGATGAAGTCAACAAAATTAAAACGAAGAATCCTAAGCCCAAATTCCCTTGTAGTCTTTGTAAGGGTAACCACTTTCTGAGGGATTTCCCTGGTCTCCACAGGGTCTTAGAAATTTGGTATTCCACGTCACCATCCCATACGAGACATGCTAGTGACACTTCGTCATCTAGTGACAGTAAGGTTGGTAAGAAGAATAGAACTGTCAAATTTCCTTGCTTATTATATGAAGGTGATCATTATTCTCACATTTTCCCTCGTATGGACAAGGCTTCTTATATTTTGGAAAAGATTCAACTTCCAACTAGTTATCGTAAGATTTCTCCCAAACCATCATTGGTTGATGGATTGGTCAATCTAGTTCCATCATCGGTAAGTTCAGTTGATCAGGTGGTCAATCTAGTTTCATCCTTGGTTGAACCACAAACCCAAGTGATTGATCCAGTTCCATCATCGATCAATCCCACTCTTCATCTAAACAGTGAAACCCAAGTGACTGATCTAGTTTCGTCATCGGTTAGTCCCACTCTTCATCTGAAGAGTACCAAAGTGTTCAATCTGGTTTCATCATCGTTCAATCCCACTCCTCCCTTGAGGAGTTCCAAAGTGGTCAATCTGATTCTATCATCGGTCGATCCCACTCCTCCCTTGAGAAGTTCTGAAGTGGTTGATATAGTTCTTCCATCGGTCAATCCCACTCTTCATCTGAAGAGTACCAAAGTGGTCGATATGGTTCCATATTAATTCGATCACACTCCTCACTTGAGGAGTGCCAAAGTGGTCGATCTGGTTCCACCATCAATCGATCCCACTCCTCCTCTGAAGAGTTCCAAAGTGGTCGATCTCGTTCCACCTTTGATCGATCCCACTCCTCCCTTGAAGAGTGAAACCAAATTTGTCGACCCGATTCCACCACCCATCGATCCCACTCCTCATTCAAAGAGTGAGGATTTTGCTCAGGTCTACCTCGTTAATTATGATTCACCCAGACAAGGGGGAACTCCACCCATACCGATGTCACCCCCTTCAAGCAATCAGATGATTTCAATTGATTGGAATCATTTAACAGAACCACGTCTTCATTCTTATGTGCCTTTCCAAATCACATGTTAATGTTTATGCCATTATTATAGTTCTTTGCATTTCATAAGATAAGAGCATAATAAGAACAATATCACTGAGAAATACACATCCACAAGAGACACAACATTTATCCTGGGAAACCCTCTAGGGGAAGAAAACCCAGTAAAACTTCCTT